>JAUKNL010000416.1:0-21943 GCA_030765065.1 Deroplatys truncata | reverse complement strand
CACTGTATGCAATACTGCTGTAACTTTTGCCTTTACTAGCCTTAAACTACCACTATGTGCAATACTGCTGTAACTTTTGCCTTTACTAACCTTAAACTACCACTATATGCAATACTGCTGTAACTTTTGCCTTTACTAACCTTAAACTGCCACTGTGTGAAATACTGCTGTAACTTTTGCCTTTACTAACGTTAAACTACCACTGTATGCAATACTGCTGTAACTTTTGCCTTTACTAACCTTAAACTGCCACTGTGTGAAATACTGCTGTAACTTTTGCCTTTACTAACGTTAAACTACCACTGTATGCAATACTGCTGTAACTTTTGCCTTTACTAACCTTAAACTACCACTGTGTGCAATACTGCTGTAACTGTTGGCTTTACTAACCTTAAACTACCACTGTGTGCAATACTGCTGTAAGTTTTGGCTTTACTAACCTTAAACTACCAGTGTATACAACACTGCTGTAACGGTTGGCTTTACTAACCTTAAACTACCACTGTATGCAATACTGCTGCAACTGTTGGCTTTACTAACCTTAAACTACCACTGTGTACAATACTGCTGTAACTGTTGGCTTTACTAACCTTAAACTACCACTGTATGCAATACTGCTGTAACTTATGCCTTTACTAACCTTAAACTACCACTGTATGCAATACTGCTGTAACTGTTGGCTTTACTAAACTTAAACTACCACTGTGTACAATATTGCTGCAACTTTTGCCTTTACTAACCTTAAACTACCACTGTATGCAATACTGCTGTAACTTTTGCCTTTACTAACCTTAAACTGCCACTGTGTGAAATACTGCTGTAACTTTTGCCTTTACTAACGTTAAACTACCACTGTATGCAATACTGCTGTAACTTTTGCCTTTACTAACCTTAAACTACCACTGTGTGCAATACTGCTGTAACTGTTGGCTTTACTAACCTTAAACTACCACTGTGTGCAATACTGCTGTAAGTTTTGGCTTTACTAACCTTAAACTACCAGTGTATGCAATACTGCTGTAACGGTTGGCTTTACTAACCTTAAACTACCACTGTGTACAATACTGCTGTAACTGTTGGCTTTACTAACCTTGAACTACCACTGTGTACAATACTGCTGTAACTGTTGGCTTTACTAACCTTAAACTACCACTGTATGCAATACTGCTGTAACTTTTGCCTTTACTAACCTTAAACTACCACTGTATGCAATACTGCTGTAACTGTTGGCTTTACTAACCTTAAACTACCACTGTATGCAATACTGCTGTAACTGTTGGCTTTACTAAACTTAAACTACCACTGTGTACAATATTGCTGCAACTTTTGCCTTTACTAACCTTAAACTACCACTGTATACAATACTGCTGTAACTGTTGGATTTACTAACCTTAAACTACCACTGTACACAATACTGCTGTAACTTTTGCCTTTACTTAACTAAAACTACCACTGTATACAATACTGCTGTAACTGTTGGCTTTACTAACCTTAAACTACCACTGTATGCAATACTGCTGTAACTTTTGCCCCTTTACTAACCTTAAGCTACCACTGAATGCAATACTGCTGTAACTTTTGCCTGTACTAACCTTACCTGCCACTGTGTACAATACTGCTGTAACTGTTGGCTTTACTAACCTTAAACTACCACTGTGTACAATACTGCTGTAACTGTTGGCTTTACTAACCTTAAACTACCACTGTGTACAATACTGCTGTAACTGTTGCCTTTACTAACCTTAAACTACCACTGTATGCAATACTGCTGTAACTGTTGGCTTTACTAACCTTAAACTACCACTGTGTACAATACTGCTGTAACTGTTGCCTTTACTAACCTTAAACTACCACTGTATGCAATACTGCTGTAACTTTTGGCTTTACTAACCTAACTACCACTGTGTCGAATACGGACGTAACTGTTGGCTTTACTAAATTAACTACCACTGTATACAATACTGTTGTAACTGTTAGCTTTAGTAACCTTAAACTACCACTGTGTGCAATACTGCTGTAAATGTTGCCTTTACTAACCTTAAACTGCCACTGTGTGCAATACTGCTGTAACATTTGCCTTTACTAACCTTAAACTACCACTGTATGCAATACTGCTGTAACTGTTGCCTTTACTAACCTTAAAGTATCACTGTATGCAATACTGCTGTAACTGTTGGCTTTATCAACCTTACCTGCCACTGTGTACATTACTGCTGTAACTGTTGGCTTTACTAACCTTAAACTACCACTGTATACAATACTGCCGTAACGTTTGGCTTTACTAAGCTTAAACTACCACTGTATGCAATACTGCTGTAACTGTTGGCTTTACTAACCTTAAACTACCACTTTATGCAATACTGCCGTAACTGTTGGCTTTTACTAACTTTAAACTACCACTGCGTGCAATACTGCTGTAACTTCTGGCTTTACTAACCTTAAACTACCACTGCGTGCAATACGGAGGGAACTATTGGCTTTACTAACCTTAAACTACCACTGTAGGCAATACTGCTGTAAGTTTTGGCTTTACTAACCTTAAGCTACTACTGTATGCAATACTGCTGTAACTTTTGGCTTTACTAACCTAACTACCACTGTGTCGAATATGGACGTAACTGTTGGCTTTACTAACTTAACTACCACTGTAACTGTTGGCTTTACTAACCTTAAACTACCACTGTGTACAATACTGCCGTAACTGTTGGCTTTACTAACTTTAAACTACCACTGCGTGCAATACTGCTGTAACTTCTGGCTTTACTAATCTTAAACTACCACTGTACGCAATACTGCTGTAACTGTTGGCTGTACTAACCTTAAACTACAACTGCGTGCAATACTGCTGTAACTTTTGGCTTTACTAACCTTAAACTACCACTGTATGCAATACTGCCGTAACTGTTGGCTTTACTAACCTTAAGCTACCACTGTATGCAATACTGCCGTAACTATTGGCTTTACTAACCTTTAACTACAACTGTATGCAATACTGCTGTAACTGTTGGCTTTACTAAACTTAAACTACCACTGTGTACAATACTGCTGCAACTTTTGCCTTTACTAACCTTAAACTACCACTGTATACAATACTGCTGTAACTGTTGGATTTACTAACCTTAAACTACCACTGTATACAATACTCCTGTAACTTTTGCGTTTACTAACCTTTAACTACCACTGTATGCAATACTGCTGTAACTGTTGGCTTTACTAACCTTAAACTACCACTGTATGCAATACTGCTGTAACTGTTGGCTTTACTAAACTTAAACTACCACTGTGTACAATACTGCTGCAACTTTTGCCTTTACTAACCTTAAACTACCACTGTATACAATACTGCTGTAACTGTTGGATTTACTAACCTTAAACTACCACTGTATACAATACTCCTGTAACTTTTTCCTTTACTAACCTTAAACTACCACTGTATACAATACTGCCTTAACTGTTGGCTTTACTATACTTAAACTACCACTGTATGCAATACTGCCGTAACTGTTGGCATTACTAACCTTACACTACCACTGCGTGCAATACTGCTATAACTTTTGGCTTTACTAACCTTAAACTACCACTGCGTGCAATACGGAGGTAACTGTTGCCTTTACTAACCTTAAACTACCACTGTATGCAATACTGCTGTAACTTTTGGCTTTACTAACCTAACTACCACTGTGTCGAATACGGACGTAACTGTTGGCTTTACTAACTTAACTACCACTGTAACTGTTGGCTTTACTAACCTTAAACTACCACTGCGTGCAATACGGAGGTAACTGTTGGCTTTACTAACCTAACTACCACTGTGTCGAAAACGGACGTAACTGTTGGCTTTACTAACTTAACTGCCACTGTATGCAATACTGCTGTAACTCTTGCCTTTACTAATCTTAAACTACCACTGTACGCAATACTGCTGTAACTGTTGGCTGTACTAACCTTAAACTACCACTGTGTGCAATACTGCTGTAACTGTTGCCTTTACTAACCTTAAACTACCACTGTATGCAATACTGCCGTAACTGTTGGCTTTGCTAACCTTAAAATACCACTGCGTGCAATAGGGCTGTAACTTTTGCCTTTACTAACCTTAAACTACCACTGTATGCAATACTGCCGTAACTGTTGGCTTTGCTAACCTTAAATACCACTGCGTGCAATAGGGCTGTAACTTTTGGCTTTACTAACCTTAAACTACCACTGTATGCAATACTGCTGTAACTGTTGCCTTTACTAACCTTAAACTACCACTGTATGCAATACTGCTGTAACGTTTGGCTTTACTAACCTTAAACTACCACTGTATGCAATACTGATGTAACTTTTGGCTTTACTAACCTAACTACCACTGTGTCGAATACGGACGTAACAGTTGGCTTTACTAACTTAACTACCACTGCGTGCAATACGGAGGTAACTGTTGGCTTTACTAACCTTAAACTACCACTGTGTGCAATACTGCTGTAACTGTTGCCTTTACTAACCTTAAACTACCACTGTCTGCAATACTGCTGTAACTGTTGTCTTTGCTAACCTTAAAATACTACTGCGTGCAATAGTGCTGTAACTTTTGGCTTTACTAACCTTAAACTAGCACTGCGTGCAATACGGAGGTAACTGTTGGCTTTACTAACCTTAAACTATCACTGTATACAATACTGCTGTAACTTTTGCCTTTGCAAGCAAACTACCACTGTTGGCTTTACTAACCTTAAACTACCACTGTATACAATACTGCTGTAACTTTTGCCTTTGCAAGCAAACTACCACTGTTGGCTTTTTTAACCTTTAACTACCACTGTATACAATACTGCTGTAACTTTTGCCTTTGCAAGCAAACTACCACTGTTGGCTTTACTAACCTTAAACTACCACTGTGTACAATACTGCCGTAACTGTTGGCTTTACTAACCTTAAACTACCACTGAATGCAATACTGCTGTAACTTTCGGGTTTACTAACCTTAACCTACCACTGTATGCAATACTGCTGTAACTTTTGGGTTTACTAACCTTAACCTACCACTGTATGCAATACTGCTGTAACTTTTGGCTTTACTAACCTAACTACCACTGTGTCGAATACGGACGTAACAGTTGGCTTTACTAACTTAACTACCACTGCGTGCAATACGGAGGTAACTGTTGGCTTTACTAACCTTAAACTACCACTGTGTGCAATACTGCTGTAACTGTTGCCTTTACTAACCTTAAACTACCACTGTATGCAATACTGCCGTAACTGTTGGCTTTGCCAACCTTAAAATACCACTGCGTGCAATAGTGCTGTAACTTTTGGCTTTACTAACCTTAAACTAGCACTGCGTGCAATACGGAGGTAACTGTTGGCTTTACTAACCTTAAACTACCACTGTATACAATACTGCTGTAACTTTTGCCTTTGCAAGCAAACTACCACTGTTGGCTTTTTTAACCTTAAACTACCACTGTATACAATACTGCTGTAACTTTTGCCTTTGCAAGCAAACTACCACTGTTGGCTTTACTAACCTTAAACTACCACTGTGTACAATACTGCCGTAACTGTTGGCTTTACTAACCTTAAACTACCACTGAATGCAATACTGCTGTAACTTTTGGGTTTACTAACCTTAACCTACCGCTGTATGCAATACTGCTGTAACTTTTGGCTTTACTAACCTAACTACCACTGTGTCGAATACGGACGTAACTGTTGGATTTACTAACTTAACTACCACTGTATGCAATACTGCTGTAACTTTTGCCTTTACTAACCTTAAACTACCACTGTGTGCAATACTGCTGCGTTAAGGGGAACGCCTTACTGTGTCATTTGTTGGACATATAAGACATCAGTTTAGTCTTTAATGAGGGCGCAAGAAAGGCAACTTACCCATAGCACGCATACTGGCAACCTCACTCAGCGCCTGCTACTTAGACCTGAAAAATGCTTGTGATAGGTACGTGTGCTAGTGGTAAATCTCACGGTGTACAGAACTTTGGTCCGGGAAGTGAGTTAAAATAATAAACAAACCTGCCAGGTCCGCCAATGCCACGTAACGTGCATGCTTTTGCAGGTGGCGACAAGTTATTAAAAAAGCGCGTGTCTCTATGCATGTCACATAGAAATCTCTTACCTTATGAGTAAAGTGCAGTAAACCTCTGGCACACACAACCTAGAAGAGGGGGCTAGGAGGGAACGTGGAAAGTGGGGGGGGGGTGTCTTAGAAAACAAAAGAAAGAAAAAGGCAGATATATCTGTTGGCGTCGCTTAGAGACCACTTACCTAGTGGAGTGCAGGGAAGCTCTGCCATACATAACCTAGAGGGGGATGTGGCGTGTGGTGGTTATAGTGGAGCAAGCAAGCCTGAGTGTGCCAACGCCTGGTTTTGCAGATGGTGAGAAAGAATAACAAAAGTCTTATAGTTGCCCATTTATTTATTTATTTATTTATAGACTGATGCATTCCTTTGAGGTCCCAAAGAGGCAGGAACAGCACACAAAGGCATTACGCATGCAGACACTCATGACATAACAGTACACTAATAATAATAATAATAATAATAATAATAATAATAATGTATAAAAACGCGTGTTCCAGTAGTAGCTGTAGAAGGTCCTAAATCAACAGGCCTCTCTCCACCAAAGCCACATACACAACCTTGTAGAGAGCTCTGCCAGACATAACCTAGAAAAGCAGGGAGGGGGGGGGGGTGGGTGGGTAGGTGACGTGTAGGTTTAGCCAGATGACGAACTTTCCGCAGTTGAAACAAATGAGGCAGAGGGAGTGTGATTTTTGCAGAGGGTGAGAAAGGATAATGCATAGATAAATGCATTGATCTGTAGCTGTAATTTATGGAATTAATCCTCGTTTGACGTCCCCGAGATCGGAAGAGGCTCGCATTAGGGGAAGCACAAAGAATTACACTTGTGGCGGTGGGTGAACGGCTTTCTAGAGTGATTAAAAGCTCTTAAACCTGTAAAGCTCTGCCAGACATAACTGAGAGAGAGAGAGAGTTTGTTTGTGCGTGGGTAGGTTAGGTATGCATGCATGGTTTGGCTTTGCAAAATAATGAAGCGCTCACTCGACCAAAGATTTTGCTTTGAGCGAACGTTGGTATAAGAGAGCTTGAGCTCACCAAAGTGAAACATGCCTTCTTTTGCAGACGCTGATGAGACCCGCCTCCTCCATAAGGTAACCTTACCTGCTCCAAGGAGGCTCCTGGCAGCACTTTGGATTGGCACACGCACCAGATGAGATGACACGAGCGGCTGCAACAAACCGAAGGGAAGCCTGGTAGACGGAGAATGGGTGACGGTGGCAGACAAGGAAGGACCAGTAAAAGCGGTAAGTGGAGTGAGAGATGTTGGATTTGCTTTTCCTTTATTGACTTCACTTAATACACCCTCATAAGCAGATTCCTCAGGCCCGTTCGGTTCTCCTTTCCTAAAGGATTGAATAATCTCCTGTCGCTCTATCCCGTCTAGTGTGGGACGGCTTTACTGCCATCATTGGGCGGCGGGGGGTGGGGGGAGGAGTAGTAGTAGTAGTAGTAGTAGTAGTAGTAGTAGTAGTAACAACAACATTAGTAACAAGAAGAAGAAAGGCTGAGGTGGAGGGAGGGAGACAGAAGAAAACAAAAAAAGGGTGGCTGATGCCAACGGCACGTGGTGTTCCCAAGCGGTCACCCATCTAAGTACTGACAACGCCCAATGCTGCTTAACTTCGGTGATCGGACGAGAACCGGTGTTTTCAGCATGGTATGGCCGTTGGCGTAGGAAATGCTGTTATAAACGGTACATGTAGCATGCACAGGTGATTCTCAAGTCAGTTGCCTGCCCCAACTCGTGGCTATCAGAAACCAAAGTGGCGGGCTAGATCCGTTACCCATTTAGAAGAATCCAGAGAAATGAAAACCGCGGTGGAAAGCGATGTCATGGAAAAACAGCAGCAACCAATATATTGGTCAACACAGAAATGAACATGTTTGCCTAGGTGTGAACATGTTAGGCATGATCCACTTTGAGATACCTACGCTAGTCTTCATTAACCCGGAATCCCTGTTCCCTAGTAATGGTAATACCGAAACCGCTGTTGTTGCTCTTCTTCTTGCTTATGGCGGCGGGGGGTTTCAAGTAAGAAAAGAAGCACCGTAGGAGGATACGCAATCAATGTAATAGCAAGGCAAGCTCAGTCTTACTCAGTACATCCAGAGGAGAGGAGTTACGCGTACAGTATTTTAGCCTCAATTTATTTGGGAATAAAACGCTCCGATGTCTGCCTGGATTGGGAGGAATGTTGCAAAAGCATGCCTTACATGTCGTACGGCTTATAGGCTTGTTTGACAAAGGCGGGAGTTCTTACCAGTGTTTCTTTTCTTTTCTTTCTTTCTCTCTTTCCTTCCCTCCCTCTCACCCACCCACACAGTCGGTGAGAAATGCTGCCATCCCCAGTCCTAAGCATTAGTAATAAGTTACCTAGACAGCATAGCCATAGTGTTGGGAAAACCAAAGAACGAGGTGCTAATTGAAATATCCTTGGCTTAGCGAGCGAGCTTAGGTACGATGGGTAGAGGGGAATGTTGCAGATGCGACAGAGTTTGCAAGCTTCTTTAACAGAGATGGCAGCAGCAGCAGCAGCTCTTTCCAGTGACGGTGGTGATGTCGCTTCTGTCCCCCCTCCCCAAATGTCGATGATGAGGTAAGTGCTGCCGAGGTGTGGCCCATCCCCAATCCAGGTAGGTACATATATGCATATGGAAGCAAAAGACCTGAGCACATGCTGGAGAGATACCCTCGCCTTAGCAAGGATACACTACATGTGCCCGTGAGTAGGGGGAAATGCTGCAACATTTATATCTGGGGGGGGATACCCTGCAGCTCCATTAGCAGAGGCAGGGGTTCTTTCCTCTTTTTGCACCCCCCCCCCAGAGGAAATAGTTACTGCTTAGTAGTAGTAGTAGTAGTAGTAGTAGTAGTAGTAGTAGTAGTAGTAGTAGTAGTAGTATCGCTAGCACTCGCCTGCAAGAGGAATCGTAGCTGGAACAGTGCAATTGTGTGTTCCTCGAAAACAAGCAGCACTGTTAAGTGTTGGTTGCACACACCGAGAGACACATTATTCAAAGAAAGAAACAAAGAGAGAAAGAGGGAGGGAAGCAAAAAAGAAAGAGAAGCACATCGTCCAAAGGCACTACACACGCATGCTCCTGGGAGCCACAACCACATGCACAGCTCCACCTCCTAGTAGTAGAAGCAACTGTAAAATCGCAGCACTCGCTTACAGAAGGAACACTATCTCCACTTTAGTGAGCAAAGGGGTTGATTGCACAAATCTCGAGGCGCGTGGATAGTAGCATGTATTTGAAATAATAACACTGTAACCAACCCCTGAAGGCACAACACACGCATGCTCCTGGGAGCCACAACCACATGCACAGCTCCACCTCCTAGTAGTAGAAGCAACGGTAAAATCACAACACTCGCTTACAGAAGGAACACTATCTCAAATGATGCACTTTAGTGAGCAAAGTGCACAAATCTCGAGGCGCGTGGATAGTAGCATGTATTTGAAATAATAACACTGTAACCAACCCCTGAAGGCACTACACACGCATGCTCCTGGGAGCCACAACCACATGCACAGCTCCACCTCCTTGTAGTAAAAGCCACTGTAAAATCGCAGCACTCGCTTACAGAAGGAACCCTATCTCAAACGATGCACTTTAGTGAGCAAAGGGGTTGATTGCACAAATCTCGCGGCATGTGGATAGTAGCATGTGATTGAAAAGAAAAATAAAATTAATAACACTGTAACCCCTGAAGGCACTACACACGCATTCACCACAAGCGCATTTACTTCGTCTAGGAAACACGAGGCGTGGATGAGTAACTTTACTTTCGTGGCTGGGTCACCGGGCTCCAGAAGCACTTTCATCACTCTCGGAATTGGCAACCTGTGGGTGATGCTCGCACCTGAAACAGTTGGGGAGAGAGATCACTATGTTGACCGAGAAAACTTGCCTGGAAATACGCAAATAAAACATGTGCAGCCTAATGGCGGTTGCAATCCAATATGGCGACTAGGCGTGGTGTTTACTTTGGACGCGCGGAAAATAATTTTTCCATCAAGATTAGTAATGCAGAAAGAATAACTTATCAATAAAACACAACAGTGGAACAAGCATATTACCTTCTCTTACCTTCATCTTCACTTAATTCTTTTTTTTTTTTTTTTTTTTTTTTTTAAAGTCCTCGCGCATACAGGTACTGCGCAGGCACGCCCGCCAATCCGCTAATTCGTAACAAAACCTAAACCTGGGTGCTTTCACGTACATGAACGCAACTGCTCTAAGCTTCCGATGCAGCAACACTTCTTCTTCGTCCAGACCTCGCAGCCATCTTGAGGCGGGCTAGTTCCATGCAGTGCAGCCAACCTCGTCTCCGCCACTGCATGTAAGATACATTACAGCCTGCTCGGCAGCGAAGGATCAGTTGGGCCGTGGGCACGGAAGAAAGAAAGGAAAAAAGAATAAAGAAGGGATGCCGCAGTTTAAACTCATTATTGCGGTAGATTTTCATGCTTCAGACCTTTTGTTAGCGCAGTAAAGCCCTGTGTAATAACGCATTTCATCTCGGAGCTGAAGAATTGATCGCATGTTGGCAACCATTGCTGCGACAGGTGCGCCAACATGACGTTGGCAACAGGTGCGCCAACGGTGAAATATTGAAAAATCAGCCTTCGGCTCTCCAAATATCGTATCGAAGCGTAACAGGTACATATACGCAAGTGAAGTTATACCACGGTAGCCGTGGTCGTTGGCACGTTTAGGGAAGAAAAGGAGAGAAAAAAGAAAAGAAGAAGAAAACGGTTACACTCGTGATAAGAGCAACTTAGGGGACTACACCATCTAGAAGAGAGTTTACAGGCATATGCGTAGCAAAGTATTTGCGGTAAACGTGTTGCAGGCATTCAACTTTTTGGAACGCAGCAATCAATTTAGGAGCTTTATTTGGAAGCAAAGGCGCGTTCGAACACAAAATGCCAAGAAACATTACAATTCGATGGCTTGGCTTCAACGGCGTGTATCTGAAGTTTTTTTTTTTTTTTTTTCAATTTCGGCTGTTCTACACAGCCTGGGTCAAGTATCTAAAGGATAATTCTGAAAATGGTGTCTCCAACAGTGCCGTATGCCACAATAGCGTGTGTGAAAACTAAGGTTGTGGATCAGTTCCAAATGTGGCTTAAAGCACAAACCGAAACGTTATGGAACCAACGCATAGGGGTATGGCTCCTATGTGGGGGGGTTTTTAAGGAAGAGAAAACAGTTTGCGAGGAGTCTGCTGCCCTTTCGTGAGTTTCATGTTGGCCCTGAAAAGGGCCGTTTATTCGTCACGTTTGGCGCACACCGGCTTCCAGATTTACTTGGAGCTGGTGTACTTGGTGACAGCCTTAGTGCCCTCACTGACGGCGTGCTTGGCCAGCTCACCAGGTAGAAGCAGGCGCACTGCCGTCTGGATCTCCCGGCTGGTGATGGTGGAGCGCTTGTTGTAGTGCGCCAGGCGCGAGGCTTCGGCAGCGATGCGCTCGAAAATGTCGTTCACGAAGCTGTTCATGATGCTCATGGCCTTGGAGCTGATGCCCGTATCTGGGTGCACTTGCTTGAGCACCTTGTAGATGTAAATGGCGTAGCTTTCCTTCCTCTTGCGCTTCTTCTTCTTATCTCCCTTGGAGATGTTCTTCTGGGCCTTACCGGCCTTCTTGGCAGCTTTCCCACTTGTTTTTGGCGGCATGATGCTCGGTCGGTCGATGTGAAATAACGCACGGCGGCTGTAGCCTGTGGCTCCCTAATAACTGAAATGCCGAGAGGGTGGAGCCTTCACTAGGCGCACCAACCGGCGAGGAACCAATGAAGCTTCTTTTCGGGGTTGGTGCGGTGCCACGGCGGCGGAGGGCTTCAATAAAATGGACCTTGCTTGCTCTGGCGGCACGCATTTGGCAGAGACCTTCCGCAGTGTACGTACGCAACAGCAGAGCATCATGTCCGGACGTGGAAAGGGAGGAAAGGTGAAGGGGAAGTCTAAATCTCGCTCCAGCAGGGCTGGACTGCAGTTCCCCGTGGGTCGTATCCATCGGCTTCTGCGCAAGGGCAACTATGCCGAGCGAGTTGGCGCCGGTGCTCCCGTGTACCTCGCCGCCGTGATGGAGTACCTAGCTGCTGAGGTGTTGGAGTTGGCGGGAAACGCTGCCAGGGATAACAAGAAAACGAGAATAATCCCCAGGCATCTTCAGCTGGCCATTCGCAACGACGAGGAGTTGAACAAACTCCTCTCCGGCGTCACCATTGCTCAGGGTGGCGTACTGCCCAACATCCAGGCAGTGCTGCTGCCCAAGAAGACCGAGAAGAAGGCCTAAAGAGGCGCGTGGACACACTTCTCGGTCGTCACCCGCGGAAAATTAAACGGCCCTTTTCAGGGCCAACACAAGGTTTCCCTAGAGCGTATCGTCCTAAGGTTGTGAAGGCGATCTCCAGTAGGGTTTTCCTTGTGCCGAAATTGACAGGCGGGGTTTTCGGAGATCTGGATCATGCAAACCGTGAAGAAGACGGGCATAACAATGATTCGCTCGTCTTAGATCTTAGAGAGGATAGATAGGAGGGGCGCGGGCATCTCCGCACACGAGTGCAAGTGCTGAAATAAAAGCAATGGAAAGTTACACAGGGCTGGATTTCCCACCTCCGAATGCCTGCCATAGGGTACCTACGATAGCAAGCATGATGCCTATCCTTAACCAATGTCCCTTCTTAGAGGGGGCGTTTATCTAACTAATAAGTGCAATGGAAAAGTTGCACGTTCTGCTTCCCGAAAAGGCTCGACTCTCGTCTCGAAATGGCTGGCAAAGAGCGCACCTAAGATTGCAAGCACGATCCGTATCCTTCACGATAAGCATTGCGAACGTATGAGGCACATACGGAACGCAAGCCAGGAAAATGCAGCGACGCCATGGTGTCTCGAAAATTAATTAATGCAAACGGTAATAATAATAACTACTGACTGCAAGGGCAAGCGATCCCTAGGCGAGGATCTTCATAGCGTAACACGCAGGACTAGGTGCTCTGAAGCGAATAAGTTGTTGGCCCTGAAAAGGGCCGTTTTTGATTCGTTACCTCCGTGCGGCCGCAAGGAAATATGCTTAACCGCCGAAACCGTACAGGGTGCGGCCCTGTCGCTTGAGGGCGTACACTACGTCCATGGCAGTGACAGTCTTCCTCTTGGCGTGTTCGGTGTACGTGACGGCATCCCTGATGACGTTCTCCAGGAACACCTTGAGCACGCCTCTTGTCTCCTCGTAGATGAGGCCGGAGATACGCTTCACTCCTCCTCTGCGCGCCAGACGACGAATGGCGGGCTTAGTGATGCCCTGGATGTTGTCTCGCAGGACTTTCCTGTGGCGCTTGGCACCGCCCTTTCCGTCAGATGGCATGCCTTGAAGATTGGGGATGCTGCGGGAGCCCAAGTGACCGATGTCAGGGTAAACCCCTCGCTCAGGGAGCCTTGCGAATTCGGGCTTGCAATCCGGGCTCGGTCAGCACCGTGCCCGGGTTTCTCACCTGGGAGGACTGCACGGGGTTGCGAAGAGTGATGTCCCTTGGGGGGCGAGAAGTCCGAACCTTTGGCTGTCCCCACACGAAGCGAGCGCGTTCCAGGTCGCACCCTGCTGTCTCTGAAGCTTCTCAAAAGTTGGCGTGCATCGAACACAATTTCGGGCAATGAAGGTGCAAATCCTCCGCTTTCAGGATGTTCGGATGGGCCTAAGATGAGCCAGAGGGACTTTGTGAGACGAGGTAGGAGAACCAGGAACCCTCCGAGATAGATGGCCCTCGATGGGGGTGCAGAAGTGCCGCTAAGTACAGGATGAGCGCACCGCCAATGTAGCGGTGGCGCAAGGGCTGGAAAGACAGGGCAGCTAAATAATGAGGCATTTCTTGTTGCAGGCGGGGTGTGATCGGAGAAGACGGGACGGTGCATCCTCTCGATGTACGCACCTCGCATGGAAAGTGGTTGGGTGCAGAGTCCAGATCAGCGAAACGTGGCGTCATCCGGCCGGGTTGGTGGTATTCAACCCCCAGGAGCGACGGAACGGGAACCTAGCCTCGAGAGGAGCGCAGCGTCGCCGTCCACAAAAGGAAAGCAATGTAAGGACAGGTTTAAAGAGCTTAAGCTGATAGGCCTTAAGATGGTACCTACATGTATGATGGCATACATACAACCTACCTGCTCTCCCACGAAGGATGGGCAAATGGATGTGGAGTAAAACAATGGGGTTAATCGAAGCAACTGAGTTAGGTCAAATGCGTGGATACACGGAGAAGGATAAGGAAAACGCAAAGGGCTCAACCTGCCTCCTTGCTGGGCGTCTTCAAACGGTTGAGAAGCATAACCTCACTCTGCACCTGATTCACCTTCTGAGTCAGACCGATATGGAGGGAGCATGGGATAATTAAGTTACGTGTAAAGGTGTTAGGAAGGCAGACGGATATCTGGAATGGAACGGAAAACGCATGGGTGGTTCTTTTAACTTTCTCGTTCTCGGCCACGGCATATTAGATCCCTATTGTGCATATTAGATTCTTCACTTTAGAGGATGTTTTAGGCGGCCGTGACATGAAACAGCCAGTAGTGCTCTCTATAATCGCAAGCTGGAAACATGAAATTGGAAGGAATTGTTAGTAAATATGCTTCCTAACCTCATCCCAACACCCGCAAATGTAATCAGCGTTGGTTCCTCTGGTGAAGGGATCATTTGTAGTTTGTTTATATGCAACTCAAAACTGGCTATTACCTAAAAAAAAAACAATGCCAAAAGCTACAAAGAACCGGTGGAAATGAAAAACGAACAAGAAACAATCTTACATAAAGGAATGAAAGCTTGGCATAAGTAGAGGGGTCGGAAATGTAATGGACTTACATTTAGATTTTACACTTGTGCTGCAGAAAGGAAGACTGCGTATGCACCCGAAATGCTTACACTGCTATTGGCGGCGACGACGACGACGACGGTAGGGTGCAGACCACCTCTTTGAGTTCTGCGTTTCTAGGGCAGAAAGAAAAACACGAAACATAACCTCACTATGCATCTGGCACACCTTCTCCATAAAATGCATGTGATGGGACCAGAGCGATTAAAGGGTCTTACAGGCCTCTTAGGAAGGCAGGTGAATATCCAGTCTGGAAAGAAGTGCACGCACCCACCCACACGAGGATTAAAAAAGCGGTAACCCCTCAAATGCAAAAATTACATGCAGTCGTCGAGGAGCATGACCTGCCTCACTCTGTCGGACACACTTTCCAAATAGAGAGGCATATAACCTGAAATACTTAACACTGCTAGTGGTAGCAATACTACCTTAACTGCCACTGTGTCCAATACTGATGTAACTGCTCAGACAGGCATAACCTGGAAAAGTGGAGTAAGAGGGTAGCAATTGCACCTAACCTCACTCTGCATCTTAGGCCATGTACCAGAAATGTGTGCAATGAAATCTCACAGCGAAAAAAGAAAGACAAAAAGATAATTTAGAAAGATGTGGCAATAACTCTGACATTACCTTACGAGAGCATTACATAAATTCTCTTCAAATGGTGAAGGAAGTTTCTATTTCGGGAGGGATACCTCCAAGCTAGGGTATGTCCTAAAGCTCGAAAAACATAACCTCACTCAGTCTCTGCCACGCCCTATCCTCAAAATGCACAGTGATGGGGACAGTAGTAAGGAAAGAGTTGGTTCTAATCTATACAAAGGTGTTAGTAAGGTGGTGCTACTGGTAGCGATATCATCTCATTGGGTTTTACATTTGTAGTGCAGAAAGGGAAACAGAAAGGTGTAAACCTCCAAACTAGCGTAACGGTAGTAGCTTTAATCTTAACTACCACTGTATCCAATGCTAGTGTAACTGCTGCTTTTGTCTGTTGTTGTTTTTCATAACAACCACTGCGTGCAATACTGCTGTAACTGTTGACTTAACTAACCTTAAACTACCACTGTATGCAATACTGCTGTAACTTTTGCCTTTACTAGCCTTAAACTACCACTATGTGCAATACTGCTGTAACTTTTGCCTTTACTAACCTTAAACTACCACTATATGCAATACTGCTGTAACTTTTGCCTTTACTAACCTTAAACTGCCACTGTGTGAAATACTGCTGTAACTTTTGCCTTTACTAACGTTAAACTACCACTGTATGCAATACTGCTGTAACTTTTGCCTTTACTAACCTTAAACTGCCACTGTGTGAAATACTGCTGTAACTTTTGCCTTTACTAACGTTAAACTACCACTGTATGCAATACTGCTGTAACTTTTGCCTTTACTAACCTTAAACTACCACTGTGTGCAATACTGCTGTAACTGTTGGCTTTACTAACCTTAAACTACCACTGTGTGCAATACTGCTGTAAGTTTTGGCTTTACTAACCTTAAACTACCAGTGTATACAACACTGCTGTAACGGTTGGCTTTACTAACCTTAAACTACCACTGTATGCAATACTGCTGCAACTGTTGGCTTTACTAACCTTAAACTACCACTGTGTACAATACTGCTGTAACTGTTGGCTTTACTAACCTTAAACTACCACTGTATGCAATACTGCTGTAACTTATGCCTTTACTAACCTTAAACTACCACTGTATGCAATACTGCTGTAACTGTTGGCTTTACTAAACTTAAACTACCACTGTGTACAATATTGCTGCAACTTTTGCCTTTACTAACCTTAAACTACCACTGTATGCAATACTGCTGTAACTTTTGCCTTTACTAACCTTAAACTGCCACTGTGTGAAATACTGCTGTAACTTTTGCCTTTACTAACGTTAAACTACCACTGTATGCAATACTGCTGTAACTTTTGCCTTTACTAACCTTAAACTACCACTGTGTGCAATACTGCTGTAACTGTTGGCTTTACTAACCTTAAACTACCACTGTGTGCAATACTGCTGTAAGTTTTGGCTTTACTAACCTTAAACTACCAGTGTATGCAATACTGCTGTAACGGTTGGCTTTACTAACCTTAAACTACCACTGTGTACAATACTGCTGTAACTGTTGGCTTTACTAACCTTGAACTACCACTGTGTACAATACTGCTGTAACTGTTGGCTTTACTAACCTTAAACTACCACTGTATGCAATACTGCTGTAACTTTTGCCTTTACTAACCTTAAACTACCACTGTATGCAATACTGCTGTAACTGTTGGCTTTACTAACCTTAAACTACCACTGTATGCAATACTGCTGTAACTGTTGGCTTTACTAAACTTAAACTACCACTGTGTACAATATTGCTGCAACTTTTGCCTTTACTAACCTTAAACTACCACTGTATACAATACTGCTGTAACTGTTGGATTTACTAACCTTAAACTACCACTGTACACAATACTGCTGTAAACTTTTGCCTTTACTTAACTAAAACTACCACTGTATACAATACTGCTGTAACTGTTGGCTTTACTAACCTTAAACTACCACTGTATGCAATACTGCTGTAACTTTTGCCCCCTTTACTAACCTTAAGCTACCACTGAATGCAATACTGCTGTAACTTTTGCCTGTACTAACCTTACCTGCCACTGTGTACAATACTGCTGTAACTGTTGGCTTTACTAACCTTAAACTACCACTGTGTACAATACTGCTGTAACTGTTGGCTTTACTAACCTTAAACTACCACTGTGTACAATACTGCTGTAACTGTTGCCTTTACTAACCTTAAACTACCACTGTATGCAATACTGCTGTAACTGTTGGCTTTACTAACCTTAAACTACCACTGTGTACAATACTGCTGTAACTGTTGCCTTTACTAACCTTAAACTACCACTGTATGCAATACTGCTGTAACTTTTGGCTTTACTAACCTAACTACCACTGTGTCGAATACGGACGTAACTGTTGGCTTTACTAAATTAACTACCACTGTATACAATACTGTTGTAAACTGTTAGCTTTAGTAACCTTAAACTACCACTGTGTGCAATACTGCTGTAAATGTTGCCTTTACTAACCTTAAACTGCCACTGTGTGCAATACTGCTGTAACATTTGCCTTTACTAACCTTAAACTACCACTGTATGCAATACTGCTGTAACTGTTGCCTTTACTAACCTTAAAGTATCACTGTATGCAATACTGCTGTAACTGTTGGCTTTATCAACCTTACCTGCCACTGTGTACATTACTGCTGTAACTGTTGGCTTTACTAACCTTAAACTACCACTGTATACAATACTGCCGTAACGTTTGGCTTTACTAAGCTTAAACTACCACTGTATGCAATACTGCTGTAACTGTTGGCTTTACTAACCTTAAACTACCACTTTATGCAATACTGCCGTAACTGTTGGCTTTACTAACTTTAAACTACCACTGCGTGCAATACTGCTGTAACTTCTGGCTTTACTAACCTTAAACTACCACTGCGTGCAATACGGAGGGAACTATTGGCTTTACTAACCTTAAACTACCACTGTAGGCAATACTGCTGTAAGTTTTGGCTTTACTAACCTTAAGCTACTACTGTATGCAATACTGCCTGTAACTTTTGGCTTTACTAACCTAACTACCACTGTGTCGAATATGGACGTAACTGTTGGCTTTACTAACTTAACTACCACTGTAACTGTTGGCTTTACTAACCTTAAACTACCACTTGTGTACAATACTGCCGTAACTGTTGGCTTTACTAACTTTAAACTACCACTGCGTGCAATACTGCTGTAACTTCTGGCTTTACTAATCTTAAACTACCACTGTACGCAATACTGCTGTAACTGTTGGCTGTACTAACCTTAAACTACAACTGCGTGCAATACTGCTGTAACTTTTGGCTTTACTAACCTTAAACTACCACTGTATGCAATACTGCCGTAACTGTTGGCTTTACTAACCTTAAGCTACCACTGTATGCAATACTGCCGTAACTATTGGCTTTACTAACCTTTAACTACAACTGTATGCAATACTGCTGTAACTGTTGTGCTTTACTAAACTTAAACTACCACTGTGTACAATACTGCTGCAACTTTTGCCTTTACTAACCTTAAACTACCACTGTATACAATACTGCTGTAACTGTTGGATTTACTAACCTTAAACTACCACTGTATACAATACTCCTGTAACTTTTGCGTTTACTAACCTTTAACTACCACTGTATGCAATACTGCTGTAACTGTTGGCTTTACTAACCTTAAACTACCACTGTATGCAATACTGCTGTAACTGTTGGCTTTACTAAACTTAAACTACCACTGTGTACAATACTGCTGCAACTTTTGCCTTTACTAACCTTAAACTACCACTGTATACAATACTGCTGTAACTGTTGGATTTACTAACCTTAAACTACCACTGTATACAATACTCCTGTAACTTTTTCCTTTACTAACCTTAAACTACCACTGTATACAATACTGCCTTAACTGTTGGCTTTACTATACTTAAACTACCACTGTATGCAATACTGCCGTAACTGTTGGCATTACTAACCTTACACTACCACTGCGTGCAATACTGCTATAACTTTTGGCTTTACTAACCTTAAACTACCCACTGCGTGCAATACGGAGGTAACTGTTGCCTTTACTAACCTTAAACTACCACTGTATGCAATACTGCTGTAACTTTTGGCTTTACTAACCTAACTACCACTGTGTCGAATACGGACGTAACTGTTGGCTTTACTAACTTAACTACCACTGTAACTGTTGGCTTTACTAACCTTAAACTACCACTGCGTGCAATACGGAGGTAACTGTTGGGCTTTACTAACCTAACTACCACTGTGTCGAAAACGGACGTAACTGTTGGCTTTCTACTACTTAACTGCCACTGTATGCAATACTGCTGTAACTCTTGCCTTTACTAATCTTAAACTACCACTGTACGCAATACTGCTGTAACTGTTGGCTGTACTAACCTTAAACTACCACTGTGTGCAATACTGCTGTAACTGTTGCCTTTACTAACCTTAAACTACCACTGTATGCAATACTGCCGTAACTGTTGGCTTTGCTAACCTTAAAATACCACTGCGTGCAATAGGGCTGTAACTTTTGCCTTTACTAACCTTAAACTACCACTGTATGCAATACTGCCGTAACTGTTGGCTTTGCTAACCTTAAAATACCACTGCGTGCAATAGGGCTGTAACTTTTGGCTTTACTAACCTTAAACTACCACTGTATGCAATACTGCTGTAACTGTTGCCTTTACTAACCTTAAACTACCACTGTATGCAATACTGCTGTAACGTTTGGCTTTACTAACCTTAAACTACCACTGTATGCAATACTGATGTAACTTTTGGCTTTACTAACCTAACTACCACTGTGTCGAATACGGGACGTAACAGTTGGCTTTACTAACTTAACTACCACTGCGTGCAATACGGAGGTAACTGTTGGCTTTACTAACCTTAAACTACCACTGTGTGCAATACTGCTGTAACTGTTGCCTTTACTAACCTTAAACTACCACTGTCTGCAATACTGCTGTAACTGTTGTCTTTGCTAACCTTAAAAATACTACTGCGTGCAATAGTGCTGTAACTTTTGGCTTTACTAACCTTAAACTAGCACTGCGTGCAATACGGAGGTAACTGTTGGCTTTACTAACCTTAAACTATCACTGTATACAATACTGCTGTAACTTTTGCCTTTGCAAGCAAACTACCACTGTTGGCTTTACTAACCTTAAACTACCACTGTATACAATACTGCTGTAACTTTTGCCTTTGCAAGCAAACTACCACTGTTGGCTTTTTTAACCTTTAACTACCACTGTATACAATACTGCTGTAACTTTTGCCTTTGCAAGCAAACTACCACTGTTGGCTTTACTAACCTTAAACTACCACTGTGTACAATACTGCCGTAACTGTTGGCTTTACTAACCTTAAACTACCACTGAATGCAATACTGCTGTAACTTTCGGGTTTACTAACCTTAACCTACCACTGTATGCAATACTGCTGTAACTTTTGGGTTTACTAACCTTAACCTACCACTGTATGCAATACTGCTGTAACTTTTGGCTTTACTAACCTAACTACCACTGTGTCGAATACGGACGTAACAGTTGGCTTTACTAACTTAACTACCACTGCGTGCAATACGGAGGTAACTGTTGGCTTTACTAACCTTAAACTACCACTGTGTGCAATACTGCTGTAACTGTTGCCTTTACTAACCTTAAACTACCACTGTATGCAATACTGCCGTAACTGTTGGCTTTGCCAACCTTAAAATACCACTGCGTGCAATAGTGCTGTAACTTTTGGCTTTACTAACCTTAAACTAGCACTGCGTGCAATACGGAGGTAACTGTTGGCTTTACTAACCTTAAACTACCACTGTATACAATACTGCTGTAACTTTTGCCTTTGCAAGCAAACTACCCACTGTTGGCTTTTTTAACCTTAAACTACCACTGTATACAATACTGCTGTAACTTTTGCCTTTGCAAGCAAACTACCACTGTTGGCTTTACTAACCTTAAACTACCACTGTGTACAATACTGCCGTAACTGTTGGCTTTACTAACCTTAAACTACCACTGAATGCAATACTGCTGTAACTTTTGGGTTTACTAACCTTAACCTACCGCTGTATGCAATACTGCTGTAACTTTTGGGCTTTACTAACCTAACTACCACTGTGTCGAATACGGACGTAACTGTTGGATTTACTAACTTAACTACCACTGTATGCAATACTGCTGTAACTTTTGCCTTTACTAACCTTAAACTACCACTGTGTGCAATACTGCTGCGTTAAGGGGAACGCCTTACTGTGTCATTTGTTGGGACATATAAGACATCAGTTTAGTCTTTAATGAGGGCGCAAGAAAGGCAACTTACCCATAGCACGCATACTGGCAACCTCA
>JAUKNL010000415.1:27500-33340 GCA_030765065.1 Deroplatys truncata | reverse complement strand
CTTAATCTTTGAGACAAGCATATGACTACTGGCAGGATCAACCAGGGAGCTGGATTGCTCCGAAACCGGGACGAATCGTCCCGGAACGTTCAATGCATAGGAGACCGCCCCTGAAACGGACAGAGAGGCAGAGTAAACAGCATCTCGGCCCGAGGTATGCGGGAAAAACAGAGACGGAAATCAGAGGTCGGTACGGCAATTGCCGTCAGCTCAGACCAGCTCCGCAACCATCGCTCCTTTTACCGCCCTAAAAGCCGAGAGGCAACCAGTGGAATGGATTAGCCTTGTTACGGGAAAAGACCAGGAGGCAGGTGCTGTCTCTGAACGAGCCGGCGCCGTAGGCGTCTAAGACCATCACGAGACGGCATCGGCACGTTCCTCCCGGTATCCGATACCACCACAACCGGAGCGCAACGAGGCGCTACTACGGTTCCCATTCCACCTAGACTGGCCAACGGAAATCCCGGCAAGACGACCACTAGGGGGCCACGATATCGCTCGCTTCCCCGATCATCTCGCCAGCTTCCGTCTACGCAGGGCTAGAGCCGGAGCGAAAGCAACCGCTACTGAGGCCTTTTTGTTTATTTTGTTTTTTGTTTTTTTTCTTTATTTGTTTTAACGACAGTCTAAATGTTGCCACCTGATCACTGTACCTTTCTAATGGACTCTCGAGGTCGAGAGGACCAAGCAATAGAGCTGACAGATGCAAAGTCGGCGCAGAAAGTATGCGTCTAAGACCACTGCACAGTCAGTCACCTTCCTTGGAGCCGCTTCATCCTTTGAAGCGTCCAAATGCGCGCAGCCGGAGCGAATACGTATACGCTACTAAGGCCACAAGCGCTTCCGTGTTTAGGGGCTAACATGCCGGCGCGTAGGCACGCGACTAAGGCCTGACGTTGCCCAGCACGATCATCATTCCTTCAGTCGAAGGGACTACGTGCTCGCGTTTCGCCGTTTCTCACGTCTACTCACCCAACCATCACTCAATGCGCGCACAGAGCGCGAACCAGAGCATGTCGTGAAATATAACGTCACTCGGAATCTGGCAAGTTCAGCGCCGAATAACAACTATGTGTCGCATAAGGACCGTATCGTGAGACAGAGGGCCGCGACAATGCTGTACATATCTCGCTAGTAAGAGGGCGCCTAGCATTTGTGCGTCAATTCCTGACCCTCTACATCGGGGATATAATGCAATCCAGGCTCGGAAGACATTATCACTAGGGAAGGACAACCTAGAATTCACCGTCACAGATATCATGTCCTTCTGCATAGGGTCACACTAGGAGAGGGCCGCCTAGCTTTGTTCCTTCAACTCCTACCCTCACTTTGACAGCTCCGACCCCTCCAACCACGATGCCGCTCCTCTGCGAGTCGCAGGGGCCGGCGGGCAAACGGCTGGCCGGCAGCGCACAGCCACTAGCCGGGCTCCGACACGCAGCCTCACGCGGCACCCGCCTGACAGATGAGAACGTTGTGAACATGCCTCGGATGGAGAAACAATGTGTGCCTGTACCGCTACCATGACCATCTGAATGACATACAGCAAACGTACGGTTAGTGTGGCGCAACTACGACGCCCACCAGACGACAATGGTATTGAGATACGCAGACGTCTGTACTCCAACGCGCCCCAAAGCGCTAAACCCCCCCCCCCCGTCCTTCCAGGGGCGTAGCAGCCGAGAATCTGCTACGCGCCTGCACAGTGGAGCTCAGGGATGTGAGGAAACGTGGAAGGAGGTGATCAACGACTACTACGAGCGATGCCAATACCGGTGATCATGGGTAGAACAGCACGGGAGGGTGCAATGTCGGTGGTGTGTAACGCATAAATGGGGGAACAGAATAAACGAGGCGTTGTGGAAAGTGCAACGCGCTATGCAGTGCCGTTTGGAGATGAAGCAATGGCACTGTGGCAAGCTGCCACCACGCGTCTACACGGATGCACCATAAAGAGTGTGAGGGCGTTGCAGCAGCCAAGGCCAGGAACTGCAACGCGTCGAAAGAGTTTGTGCCAGGTCCAGGGTGTGTTGCTACGCTCTAGCGTCCCCAGAGGGGCCCCCCGCTCCCCCCATGGGGGTAGGGCGAAATGCACAGAGGAGGAAATGTGTACCTGGTTGGACGGTGGCGAGGTAAGACGAAAGGAGGGGCCGATGTTTGGAGGTGGAATACAAAACATGAGAGCAATACGCCTCCGGATAGTAGTAGTAGTAGTAGTAGTAGTAGTAGTAGTAGTAGTAGTAGTAGTAGTAGTAGTAGTAGTAAGCAGCATGATGATTCGTATGCGTAATATTCATTAGTATGATTATTCGTACCATTACGGTTAGCCTGCGTATGATTAGTATTAGTATTAGTAGTGTCATTGACGGTATCCGGAGTAGTAGTAGTAGTAGTAGTAGTAGTAGTAGTAGTAGTAGTAGTAGTAGTAGTGGTGGTAGTGGTAGTAGTAGTAGTAGTAGTAGTAGTAGTAGTAGTAGTAGTAGTAGTAGTAGTAGTAGTAGTAGTAGTGGTGGTAGTGGTAGTAGTAGTAGTAGTAGTAGTAGTAGTAGTAGTAGTAGTAGTAGTAGTAGCATTAGAATGATCATAATCATTATTATGGGTCTTATCATCATGATTATCATTATTAGTATGAGTATCATCATTAGTATTGGTAATCATTATTATTATTATTATTTGTATTATTATTATTATTATTATTATTATTATTATTATTATTATTATTATCATTATTAATATTACTATTATTATTATTATTAGTATTATTATCATTATGAGTATGGGTATGAGTATGAGTAGGATTAGTATTAGTATTAGTATTAGTATTATTATTATTAGTATTATTATTAGTATTATTATTATTATTATTATTATTATTATTATTATTATTATTATTATTATTATTATTATTATTAATAGTATTAATAGTATTAATAGTATTATTATTATTATGATTATTATGATTATTATTATTATTATTATTATTATTATTATTATTATTATTATTATTATTATTATTATTATTATTATTATTAGTATTATTAGTAGTAGTAGTAGTAGTAGTAGTAGTAGTAGTAGTAGTGTTAGTTAGTATTCGAATATAATTATGAGTAGTAGTAGTATTATTCTTATCCTTAGTGTTAGTATTCGTATCACTATTATCATTATTATTATCATTAGTAGTAGTAGTATTAGTATGAGTATTAGTAGTGGTATTAGGATCATTAATCATTAGTATCATTAGTATTGGTATTGGTATTGGTATTATTGTTATTAGTACTATTAATGGTATTAGTATTCGTAGTAGTAATAATGTTAGTATTGTTGGTATTGTTAGTAATATTACTATTATGAGTAGTAGTAGTAGTAGTAGTAGTAGTAGTAGTAGTAGTATTGTTAGTATTGTTAGTATTAGTATGATTATTATTAGTATGAGTAGGAGTAGGAGTAGGGGTAGGGGTATGATCATCGGTAGGGGGTAGGGGTAGGGGTGTGATTATGAGTAGGAGTAGGGGCAGGGGTATGATTTTTGAGTAGTAGTAGTGGTAGTGGTAGTATGATGATGATGATGATGATGATGATGATGATGATATTACTATTATTTGTAGTAGTATTATTGCTATTAGTAATACTATTATGATGTGTAATACGTCTATGTGTATTAGTAGGAGTAGTACGAGTAGTGTGACTATTATTCGTCACATTAGTAATAGTAGTATTGGTACTAGTATCATTATGAGTGGTATGAATATGAGTATTAGCATTATTCGAATTAGTAGCATTAGTAGTATTAGTATGCGTGTTAGGAGTCGTATGCGTAGTATTAGTAGCATTAATAGTAGTATTAGTATGATTGCTGTGCATATCATTATTCGTAGTATGAATATCAGTATGCGTAGTAGTATTGTGAGTATTATTGGTATCAGTAGTGTTAGTAGCACGGCTATGATTAGTCGTAGTAGTAATCATCCTCATTGTCATGAGAATGATATTGCCAATAAAGCGGATAATAATAAGGGTACGAATACTACCATGACGAGTACGAATGATGATGCGCAGAAGAGGAAGAGGAAGAGGAAGAGGAAGACGAAGACGGAGACGAAGAAGAAGAAGAAGAAGAAGAAGAGGTGGAGGAGGAGGAGGAGGAGGAGGAGGAGGAGGAGGAGGAGGAGGAGGGGAGGAGAGGAGGAGGAGGAGGAGGAGGAGGAACTACGGAGAATAATCATACAAATCGGAATAATGATGATACCACTAATACGAAGAATAAGTAATACCGGTCGTAGTAGTAGTAGTAGTATTAGTAGTAGTAGTAGTAGTAGTAGTAGTGCTAGTCGTAGTGGTGGGCGTAGTATGAATAGGCGTATGCTACGTATCATCATTAGCGGTAGTAGGTATTAGTATCAGTAGGTTCATTGATATGACTATGAGGGGTATGAGTATGAGTGTTAGTATGACTGCTATAATGAATATCATGCTGATGATTATCATTATGAATAGTAGTAGTAGTAGTGGTAGTAGTAGTAGTAGTAGTAGTAGTAGTAGTAGTAGTAGTAGTGGTGGTGGTGCTCCGACTAAGGAATGCCAATCAGCAAAATGATGATGGAGAAGGAAGAGATGGACACGAATGGATGATCAGCATACTGTAAACAGTGTAGATATACTGCGAAGGCATGACCTCTGTCTCCCGGGGAAAGTGCAACGCGCCTGGAAGAGGATATGTCCGTGTTTCGTCCGTTGAAACAACACGTTCCAGCAACTGCCACAACGCTCCTCACGGAGGTGTTGCACAATCTTCAGGCGCGTTGCGTATACTCCGTTACACAACTGTTACGCGTGTGCCACGTGTTGCACAGTCGCAACTGCGGCGGATCGAAGTGAAACCTTTGAGACAGTCACCCCTCATGGGAGGCATCCTGAGGTAGTGTGTCAAGACCTACCTAATGTCAATTGCATTTGTAGAATAGGTACATTCAGGATCGGCCCGCGGTGAAACCATGTGTATGTAATGGGTATTGAACGTGTATGAAACTTGAAATGTTTGCTGTCTGTAGTAGGTGATGTGACTATGCAGTAATGGCAACGTCTGCAGGTAAGTTATGTAGTGTACTGTGCTTTAAAGCATTAAATGGTATGCTTATTGCATGATGTTTCATTTTGTGGTTGTTTAGGGTTTTGAAAGATGTTCCTGAAGATACATTGTTGATTATTTGGGCAGGTATGAAGAGGTATATTGAATAATACGGTGACAAAGAAATAGTGGATAGCTGGTAGGTTTGCATTGCTATGACTGCCATATGTGGAGGTTGGGGAATTGATATATTAGGTGTGTTAAGACGTTCCGGTTCTGGCAATGGACATGTAAGTGATTGTTGCTGGGTGGAAGCTTTGGTACAATTGTTGACATCATGTCTGGAAATGCTTGGTGGTTCTGTGTTTATTAGTGAAGTGTTCGGTTTGCCAATATTGAGTATGTGAAGTCACCGAGTGTGTTATTGAAGATGATGGTTGGCATTCTAGGTTATTTTGTTTACTTGAGGTAGAGTTATTAGGATACAAGTGTGCTATGTTTATTGTTGAGAGCCTATATTATCTCATCAGGTGCAACTTCAGTCATGGTAGAATAAGTTGTTTGTTTGTTTGTTTGTAAATAGTCTTTGGGATATCATCTGTTATTATGGTTGTGTAGGAGTGTATAATATTAATTGCTGTGTTTTTGTTGTAGTACTGCAATTTGGTTTGATTGATCAATTAACATGTATTTAATATTATTCTTTTCAGTTGTTTGTTTGAGTGTTATTATTGTAATGTTGTGTGGTGTTTACTTTGGAGGGGTTGTGTGCTTT
>JAUKNL010000415.1:15000-22500 GCA_030765065.1 Deroplatys truncata | reverse complement strand
ATCGGATCCAGGTGATCGGAACGGCCCGCTTTGCTCTTCCTCTCCACAACTCACTCATCATCATCACCTCTTAGCAAAGCCGCCCCGGCCTGGTCCAGTGAGACCTCCCGACCCTCAGTCGGGCGTGGTCCGGGATTGAAAATCCAAGGACCGCAATGTGCGTTCGAAGTGTCGATGTTCATGTGTCCTGCAGTTCACATGTCGACGCGCAATTTGCTGCGTTCTTCATCGACCCACGAGCCGAGTGATCCACCGCTCAGGGTTGTATCGATATTTGCGCGCCTCGGCCCTCCCAGAAGGAGAGCGCCATGGGCTGCGTTAAGATCGGGCCAAATAGTAGCAAGGAAATCCTCGCAAGCGTTTCGTGCAACCGTTCCCACCCACCTCGGGAGAGGGAGGGGAAACGTACACTGGCAGAACTCTGGCGCAGAAGAGCTTTAAACCCTCCCAGACCCCTGGTCGTCTCGCCTTGCGGCAAACGGCCGGAATCCCCAGGCTGCGACGCTCGCATCCGCCGCTAGGCGGAGGCTTCGTCGACATCCGTGGTGCGGGTACCGAGAACTGCGTTGTGAAACATCCGGCGGCGTAAGGCTCGGAACTGACAACGTCTTGGCGGGCCCGGGATGGCCTGACCGGCGACCAGCCGGTCGTCTCACAGGCCATCCCTCCTCCGTGCCCGACCCCGACGCACCGGGAAGCACCGCTCCGCGGGTTCGTTCCATTTGTGGCAAGGTTCTCCGGTGGGAGATACCGCTAATGATCCTTCCGCAGGTTCACCTACGGAAACCTTGTTACGACTTTTACTTCCTCTAAATGATCAAGTTTGGGCATCTTCCCGGTGGAATCGAGGAGGAGAACCCCCACGCCCACCGGTCCGAAGACCTCACTAAATCATTCAATCGGTAGTAGCGACGGGCGGTGTGTACAAAGGGCAGGGACGTAATCAACGCGAGCTTATGACTCGCGCTTACTGGGAATTCCTCGTTCATGGGGAACAATTGCAAGCCCCAATCCCTAGCACGAAGGAGGTTCAGCGGGTTACCCGGACCTTTCGGCCAGGGAGGACACGCTGATTCCTTCAGTGTAGCGCGCGTGCGGCCCAGAACATCTAAGGGCATCACAGACCTGTTATTGCTCAATCTCGTGCGGCTAGAAGCCGCCTGTCCCTCTAAGAAGATCAGGAGTCGCCGGTAGCACAGGGGATACCGGAAGCGACTAGTTAGCAGGCTAGAGTCTCGTTCGTTATCGGAATTAACCAGACAAATCGCTCCACCAACTAAGAACGGCCATGCACCACCACCCACCGAATCAAGAAAGAGCTCTCAATCTGTCAATCCTCCCGGTGTCCGGGCCTGGTGAGGTTTCCCGTGTTGAGTCAAATTAAGCCGCAGGCTCCACTCCTGGTGGTGCCCTTCCGTCAATTCCTTTAAGTTTCAGCTTTGCAACCATACTTCCCCCGGAACCCAAAAGCTTTGGTTTCCCGGAAGCCGCCCGCCGAGTCATCGGAGGAACTTCGGCGGATTGCTGGCTGGCATCGTTTATGGTTAGAACTAGGGCGGTATCTGATCGCCTTCGAACCTCTAACTTTCGTTCTTGATCAGAGAAAACATTCTTGGCAAATGCTTTCGCTTCGGTCCGTCTTGCGACGATCCAAGAATTTCACCTCTAACGTCGCAATACGAATGCCCCCGTCTGTCCCTATTGATCATTACCTCGGGGATTCCGAAAACCAACAAAATAGAACCGAGGTCCTATTCCATTATTCCATGCACTCGGTATTCAGGCGGATGCTGCCTGCTTTAAGCACTCTAATTTGTTCAAAGTAAACGTGCCGGCCCATCGAGACACTCGGTTAAGAGCACCGCGACGGGTATGATAGGCCTTCCCCGGACGACGGGTGCGAGACCCGCGCCGGCTCGGGCCACCGGCAGGACGTCCGCACGTGCATGCCAGTTAAACACCGACGGGCGGTGAACCGGCAGCGTGGGACACAAGTCCGACTACGAGCTTTTTAACCGCAACAACTTTAATATACGCTATTGGAGCTGGAATTACCGCGGCTGCTGGCACCAGACTTGCCCTCCAATGGATACTCGTTAAAGGATTTAAAGTGTACTCATTCCGATTACGGGGCCTCGGATGAGTCCCGTATCGTTATTTTTCGTCACTACCTCCCCGTGCCGGGAGTGGGTAATTTGCGCGCCTGCTGCCTTCCTTGGATGTGGTAGCCGTTTCTCAGGCTCCCTCTCCGGAATCGAACCCTGATTCCCCGTTACCCGTTACAACCATGGTAGGCGCAGAACCTACCATCGACAGTTGATAAGGCAGACATTTGAAAGATGCGTCGCCGGCTCGGAGGCCGTGCGATCTGCCATAATTTATTCAGAGTCACCAAGGCAAACGGCCCGAAGACCGATTGGTTTTGATCTAATAAAAGCGTCCCTTCCGTCGCCGGTCGGGACCGAGTTGCATGTATTAGCTCTAGAATTACCACAGTTATCCAAGTAACTGTGCATCATCTAAGGAACCATAACTGATTTAATGAGCCATTCGCGGTTTCACCTTAATTCGGCTTGCACTGAGACATGCATGGCTTAATCTTTGAGACAAGCATATGACTACTGGCAGGATCAACCAGGGAGCTGGATTGCTCCGAAACCGGGACGAATCGTCCCGGAACGTTCAATGCATAGGAGACCGCCCCTGAAACGGACAGAGAGGCAGAGTAAACAGCATCTCGGCCCGAGGTATGCGGGAAAAACAGAGACGGAAATCAGAGGTCGGTACGGCAATTGCCGTCAGCTCAGACCAGCTCCGCAACCATCGCTCCTTTTACCGCCCTAAAAGCCGAGAGGCAACCAGTGGAATGGATTAGCCTTGTTACGGGAAAAGACCAGGAGGCAGGTGCTGTCTCTGAACGAGCCGGCGCCGTAGGCGTCTAAGACCATCACGAGACGGCATCGGCACGTTCCTCCCGGTATCCGATACCACCACAACCGGAGCGCAACGAGGCGCTACTACGGTTCCCATTCCACCTAGACTGGCCAACGGAAATCCCGGCAAGACGACCACTAGGGGGCCACGATATCGCTCGCTTCCCCGATCATCTCGCCAGCTTCCGTCTACGCAGGGCTAGAGCCGGAGCGAAAGCAACCGCTACTGAGGCCTTTTTGTTTATTTTGTTTTTTGTTTTTTTCTTTATTTGTTTTAACGACAGTCTAAATGTTGCCACCTGATCACTGTACCTTTCTAATGGACTCTCGAGGTCGAGAGGACCAAGCAATAGAGCTGACAGATGCAAAGTCGGCGCAGAAAGTATGCGTCTAAGACCACTGCACAGTCAGTCACCTTCCTTGGAGCCGCTTCATCCTTTGAAGCGTCCAAATGCGCGCAGCCGGAGCGAATACGTATACGCTACTAAGGCCACAAGCGCTTCCGTGTTTAGGGGCTAACATGCCGGCGCGTAGGCACGCGACTAAGGCCTGACGTTGCCCAGCACGATCATCATTCCTTCAGTCGAAGGGACTACGTGCTCGCGTTTCGCCGTTTCTCACGTCTACTCACCCAACCATCACTCAATGCGCGCACAGAGCGCGAACCAGAGCATGTCGTGAAATATAACGTCACTCGGAATCTGGCAAGTTCAGCGCCGAATAACAACTATGTGTCGCATAAGGACCGTATCGTGAGACAGAGGGCCGCGACAATGCTGTACATATCTCGCTAGTAAGAGGGCGCCTAGCATTTGTGCGTCAATTCCTGACCCTCTACATCGGGGATATAATGCAATCCAGGCTCGGAAGACATTATCACTAGGGAAGGACAACCTAGAATTCACCGTCACAGATATCATGTCCTTCTGCATAGGGTCACACTAGGAGAGGGCCGCCTAGCTTTGTTCCTTCAACTCCTACCCTCACTTTGACAGCTCCGACCCCTCCAACCACGATGCCGCTCCTCTGCGAGTCGCAGGGGCCGGCGGGCAAACGGCTGGCCGGCAGCGCACAGCCACTAGCCGGGCTCCGACACGCAGCCTCACGCGGCACCCGCCTGACAGATGAGAACGTTGTGAACATGCCTCGGATGGAGAAACAATGTGTGCCTGTACCGCTACCATGACCATCTGAATGACATACAGCAAACGTACGGGTTAGTGTGGCGCAACTACGACGCCCACCAGACGACAATGGTATTGAGATACGCAGACGTCTGTACTCCAACGCGCCCCAAAGCGCTAAACCCCCCCCCCCCGTCCTTCCAGGGGCGTAGCAGCCGAGAATCTGCTACGCGCCTGCACAGTGGAGCTCAGGGATGTGAGGAAACGTGGAAGGAGGTGATCAACGACTACTACGAGCGATGCCAATACCGGTGATCATGGGTAGAACAGCACGGGAGGGTGCAATGTCGGTGGTGTGTAACGCATAAATGGGGGAACAGAATAAACGAGGCGTTGTGGAAAGTGCAACGCGCTATGCAGTGCCGTTTGGAGATGAAGCAATGGCACTGTGGCAAGCTGCCACCACGCGTCTACACGGATGCACCATAAAGAGTGTGAGGGCGTTGCAGCAGCCAAGGCCAGGAACTGCAACGCGTCGAAAGAGTTTGTGCCAGGTCCAGGGTGTGTTGCTACGCTCTAGCGTCCCCAGAGGGGCCCCCCGCTCCCCCCATGGGGGTAGGGCGAAATGCACAGAGGAGGAAATGTGTACCTGGTTGGACGGTGGCGAGGTAAGACGAAAGGAGGGGCCGATGTTTGGAGGTGGAATACAAAACATGAGAGCAATACGCCTCCGGATAGTAGTAGTAGTAGTAGTAGTAGTAGTAGTAGTAGTAGTAGTAGTAGTAGTAGTAGTAGTAGTAGTAGCAGCATGATGATTCGTATGCGTAATATTCATTAGTATGATTATTCGTACCATTACGGTTAGCCTGCGTATGATTAGTATTAGTATTAGTAGTGTCATTGACGGTATCCGGAGTAGTAGTAGTAGTAGTAGTAGTAGTAGTAGTAGTAGTAGTAGTAGTAGTAGTAGTGGTGGTAGTGGTAGTAGTAGTAGTAGTAGTAGTAGTAGTAGTAGTAGTAGTAGTAGTAGTAGTAGTAGTAGTAGTAGTGGTGGTAGTGGTAGTAGTAGTAGTAGTAGTAGTAGTAGTAGTAGTAGTAGTAGTAGTAGTAGCATTAGAATGATCATAATCATTATTATGGGTCTTATCATCATGATTATCATTATTAGTATGAGTATCATCATTAGTATTGGTAATCATTATTATTATTATTATTTGTATTATTATTATTATTATTATTATTATTATTATTATTATTATTATTATCATTATTAATATTACTATTATTATTATTATTAGTATTATTATCATTATGAGTATGGGTATGAGTATGAGTAGGATTAGTATTAGTATTAGTATTAGTATTATTATTATTAGTATTATTATTAGTATTATTATTATTATTATTATTATTATTATTATTATTATTATTATTATTATTATTATTATTATTAATAGTATTAATAGTATTAATAGTATTATTATTATTATGATTATTATGATTATTATTATTATTATTATTATTATTATTATTATTATTATTATTATTATTATTATTATTATTATTATTATTAGTATTATTAGTAGTAGTAGTAGTAGTAGTAGTAGTAGTAGTAGTAGTGTTAGTTAGTATTCGAATATAATTATGAGTAGTAGTAGTATTATTCTTATCCTTAGTGTTAGTATTCGTATCACTATTATCATTATTATTATCATTAGTAGTAGTAGTATTAGTATGAGTATTAGTAGTGGTATTAGGATCATTAATCATTAGTATCATTAGTATTGGTATTGGTATTGGTATTATTGTTATTAGTACTATTAATGGTATTAGTATTCGTAGTAGTAATAATGTTAGTATTGTTGGTATTGTTAGTAATATTACTATTATGAGTAGTAGTAGTAGTAGTAGTAGTAGTAGTAGTAGTAGTATTGTTAGTATTGTTAGTATTAGTATGATTATTATTAGTATGAGTAGGAGTAGGAGTAGGGGTAGGGGTATGATCATCGGTAGGGGTAGGGGTAGGGGTGTGATTATGAGTAGGAGTAGGGGCAGGGGTATGATTTTTGAGTAGTAGTAGTGGTAGTGGTAGTATGATGATGATGATGATGATGATGATGATGATGATATTACTATTATTTGTAGTAGTATTATTGCTATTAGTAATACTATTATGATGTGTAATACGTCTATGTGTATTAGTAGGAGTAGTACGAGTAGTGTGACTATTATTCGTCACATTAGTAATAGTAGTATTGGTACTAGTATCATTATGAGTGGTATGAATATGAGTATTAGCATTATTCGAATTAGTAGCATTAGTAGTATTAGTATGCGTGTTAGGAGTCGTATGCGTAGTATTAGTAGCATTAATAGTAGTATTAGTATGATTGCTGTGCATATCATTATTCGTAGTATGAATATCAGTATGCGTAGTAGTATTGTGAGTATTATTGGTATCAGTAGTGTTAGTAGCACGGCTATGATTAGTCGTAGTAGTAATCATCCTCATTGTCATGAGAATGATATTGCCAATAAAGCGGATAATAATAAGGGTACGAATACTACCATGACGAGTACGAATGATGATGCGCAGAAGAGGAAGAGGAAGAGGAAGAGGAAGACGAAGACGGAGACGAAGAAGAAGAAGAAGAAGAAGAGGTGGAGGAGGAGGAGGAGGAGGAGGAGGAGGAGGAGGAGGAGGAGGAGGGGGAGGAGGAGGAGGAGGAGGAGGAGGAGGAACTACGGAGAATAATCATACAAATCGGAATAATGATGATACCACTAATACGAAGAATAAGTAATACCGGTCGTAGTAGTAGTAGTAGTATTAGTAGTAGTAGTAGTAGTAGTAGTAGTGCTAGTCGTAGTGGTGGGCGTAGTATGAATAGGCGTATGCTACGTATCATCATTAGCGGTAGTAGGTATTAGTATCAGTAGGTTCATTGATATGACTATGAGGGGTATGAGTATGAGTGTTAGTATGACTGCTATAATGAATATCATGCTGATGATTATCATTATGAATAGTAGTAGTAGTAGTGGTAGTAGTAGTAGTAGTAGTAGTAGTAGTAGTAGTAGTAGTAGTGGTGGTGGTGCTCCGACTAAGGAATGCCAATCAGCAAAATGATGATGGAGAAGGAAGAGATGGACACGAATGGATGATCAGCATACTGTAAACAGTGTAGATATACTGCGAAGGCATGACCTCTGTCTCCCGGGGAAAGTGCAACGCGCCTGGAAGAGGATATGTCCGTGTTTCGTCCGTTGAAACAACACGTTCCAGCAACTGCCACAACGCTCCTCACGGAGGTGTTGCACAATCTTCAGGCGCGTTGCGTATACTCCGTTACACAACTGTTACGCGTGTGCCACGTGTTGCACAGTCGCAACTGCGGCGGATCGAAGTGAAACCTTTGAGACAGTCACCCCTCATGGGAGGC
>JAUKNL010000415.1:0-5000 GCA_030765065.1 Deroplatys truncata | reverse complement strand
AGAAACAATGTGTGCCTGTACCGCTACCATGACCATCTGAATGACATACAGCAAACGTACGGGTTAGTGTGGCGCAACTACGACGCCCACCAGACGACAATGGTATTGAGATACGCAGACGTCTGTACTCCAACGCGCCCCAAAGCGCTAAACCCCCCCCCCCCGTCCTTCCAGGGGCGTAGCAGCCGAGAATCTGCTACGCGCCTGCACAGTGGAGCTCAGGGATGTGAGGAAACGTGGAAGGAGGTGATCAACGACTACTACGAGCGATGCCAATACCGGTGATCATGGGTAGAACAGCACGGGAGGGTGCAATGTCGGTGGTGTGTAACGCATAAATGGGGGAACAGAATAAACGAGGCGTTGTGGAAAGTGCAACGCGCTATGCAGTGCCGTTTGGAGATGAAGCAATGGCACTGTGGCAAGCTGCCACCACGCGTCTACACGGATGCACCATAAAGAGTGTGAGGGCGTTGCAGCAGCCAAGGCCAGGAACTGCAACGCGTCGAAAGAGTTTGTGCCAGGTCCAGGGTGTGTTGCTACGCTCTAGCGTCCCCAGAGGGGCCCCCCGCTCCCCCCATGGGGGTAGGGCGAAATGCACAGAGGAGGAAATGTGTACCTGGTTGGACGGTGGCGAGGTAAGACGAAAGGAGGGGCCGATGTTTGGAGGTGGAATACAAAACATGAGAGCAATACGCCTCCGGATAGTAGTAGTAGTAGTAGTAGTAGTAGTAGTAGTAGTAGTAGTAGTAGTAGTAGTAGTAGTAGTAGTAGCAGCATGATGATTCGTATGCGTAATATTCATTAGTATGATTATTCGTACCATTACGGTTAGCCTGCGTATGATTAGTATTAGTATTAGTAGTGTCATTGACGGTATCCGGAGTAGTAGTAGTAGTAGTAGTAGTAGTAGTAGTAGTAGTAGTAGTAGTAGTAGTAGTGGTGGTAGTGGTAGTAGTAGTAGTAGTAGTAGTAGTAGTAGTAGTAGTAGTAGTAGTAGTAGTAGTAGTAGTAGTAGTGGTGGTAGTGGTAGTAGTAGTAGTAGTAGTAGTAGTAGTAGTAGTAGTAGTAGTAGTAGTAGCATTAGAATGATCATAATCATTATTATGGGTCTTATCATCATGATTATCATTATTAGTATGAGTATCATCATTAGTATTGGTAATCATTATTATTATTATTATTTGTATTATTATTATTATTATTATTATTATTATTATTATTATTATTATTATCATTATTAATATTACTATTATTATTATTATTAGTATTATTATCATTATGAGTATGGGTATGAGTATGAGTAGGATTAGTATTAGTATTAGTATTAGTATTATTATTATTAGTATTATTATTAGTATTATTATTATTATTATTATTATTATTATTATTATTATTATTATTATTATTATTATTATTAATAGTATTAATAGTATTAATAGTATTATTATTATTATGATTATTATGATTATTATTATTATTATTATTATTATTATTATTATTATTATTATTATTATTATTATTATTATTATTATTATTAGTATTATTAGTAGTAGTAGTAGTAGTAGTAGTAGTAGTAGTAGTAGTGTTAGTTAGTATTCGAATATAATTATGAGTAGTAGTAGTATTATTCTTATCCTTAGTGTTAGTATTCGTATCACTATTATCATTATTATTATCATTAGTAGTAGTAGTATTAGTATGAGTATTAGTAGTGGTATTAGGATCATTAATCATTAGTATCATTAGTATTGGTATTGGTATTGGTATTATTGTTATTAGTACTATTAATGGTATTAGTATTCGTAGTAGTAATAATGTTAGTATTGTTGGTATTGTTAGTAATATTACTATTATGAGTAGTAGTAGTAGTAGTAGTAGTAGTAGTAGTAGTAGTATTGTTAGTATTGTTAGTATTAGTATGATTATTATTAGTATGAGTAGGAGTAGGAGTAGGGGTAGGGGTATGATCATCGGTAGGGGTAGGGGTAGGGGTGTGATTATGAGTAGGAGTAGGGGCAGGGGTATGATTTTTGAGTAGTAGTAGTGGTAGTGGTAGTATGATGATGATGATGATGATGATGATGATGATGATATTACTATTATTTGTAGTAGTATTATTGCTATTAGTAATACTATTATGATGTGTAATACGTCTATGTGTATTAGTAGGAGTAGTACGAGTAGTGTGACTATTATTCGTCACATTAGTAATAGTAGTATTGGTACTAGTATCATTATGAGTGGTATGAATATGAGTATTAGCATTATTCGAATTAGTAGCATTAGTAGTATTAGTATGCGTGTTAGGAGTCGTATGCGTAGTATTAGTAGCATTAATAGTAGTATTAGTATGATTGCTGTGCATATCATTATTCGTAGTATGAATATCAGTATGCGTAGTAGTATTGTGAGTATTATTGGTATCAGTAGTGTTAGTAGCACGGCTATGATTAGTCGTAGTAGTAATCATCCTCATTGTCATGAGAATGATATTGCCAATAAAGCGGATAATAATAAGGGTACGAATACTACCATGACGAGTACGAATGATGATGCGCAGAAGAGGAAGAGGAAGAGGAAGAGGAAGACGAAGACGGAGACGAAGAAGAAGAAGAAGAAGAAGAAGAGGTGGAGGAGGAGGAGGAGGAGGAGGAGGAGGAGGAGGAGGAGGAGGAGGGGGAGGAGGAGGAGGAGGAGGAGGAGGAGGAACTACGGAGAATAATCATACAAATCGGAATAATGATGATACCACTAATACGAAGAATAAGTAATACCGGTCGTAGTAGTAGTAGTAGTATTAGTAGTAGTAGTAGTAGTAGTAGTAGTGCTAGTCGTAGTGGTGGGCGTAGTATGAATAGGCGTATGCTACGTATCATCATTAGCGGTAGTAGGTATTAGTATCAGTAGGTTCATTGATATGACTATGAGGGGTATGAGTATGAGTGTTAGTATGACTGCTATAATGAATATCATGCTGATGATTATCATTATGAATAGTAGTAGTAGTAGTGGTAGTAGTAGTAGTAGTAGTAGTAGTAGTAGTAGTAGTAGTAGTGGTGGTGGTGCTCCGACTAAGGAATGCCAATCAGCAAAATGATGATGGAGAAGGAAGAGATGGACACGAATGGATGATCAGCATACTGTAAACAGTGTAGATATACTGCGAAGGCATGACCTCTGTCTCCCGGGGAAAGTGCAACGCGCCTGGAAGAGGATATGTCCGTGTTTCGTCCGTTGAAACAACACGTTCCAGCAACTGCCACAACGCTCCTCACGGAGGTGTTGCACAATCTTCAGGCGCGTTGCGTATACTCCGTTACACAACTGTTACGCGTGTGCCACGTGTTGCACAGTCGCAACTGCGGCGGATCGAAGTGAAACCTTTGAGACAGTCACCCCTCATGGGAGGCATCCTGAGGTAGTGTGTCAAGACCTACCTAATGTCAATTGCATTTGTAGAATAGGTACATTCAGGATCGGCCCGCGGTGAAACCATGTGTATGTAATGGGTATTGAACGTGTATGAAACTTGAAATGTTTGCTGTCTGTAGTAGGTGATGTGACTATGCAGTAATGGCAACGTCTGCAGGTAAGTTATGTAGTGTACTGTGCTTTAAAGCATTAAATGGTATGCTTATTGCATGATGTTTCATTTTGTGGTTGTTTAGGGTTTTGAAAGATGTTCCTGAAGATACATTGTTGATTATTTGGGCAGGTATGAAGAGGTATATTGAATAATACGGTGACAAAGAAATAGTGGATAGCTGGTAGGTTTGCATTGCTATGACTGCCATATGTGGAGGTTGGGGAATTGATATATTAGGTGTGTTAAGACGTTCCGGTTCTGGCAATGGACATGTAAGTGATTGTTGCTGGGTGGAAGCTTTGGTACAATTGTTGACATCATGTCTGGAAATGCTTGGTGGTTCTGTGTTTATTAGTGAAGTGTTCGGTTTGCCAATATTGAGTATGTGAAGTCACCGAGTGTGTTATTGAAGATGATGGTTGGCATTCTAGGTTATTTTGTTTACTTGAGGTAGAGTTATTAGGATACAAGTGTGCTATGTTTATTGTTGAGAGCCTATATTATCTCATCAGGTGCAACTTCAGTCATGGTAGAATAAGTTGTTTGTTTGTTTGTTTGTAAATAGTCTTTGGGATATCATCTGTTATTATGGTTGTGTAGGAGTGTATAATATTAATTGCTGTGTTTTTGTTGTAGTACTGCAATTTGGTTTGATTGATCAATTAACATGTATTTAATATTATTCTTTTCAGTTGTTTGTTTGAGTGTTATTATTGTAATGTTGTGTGGTGTTTACTTTGGAGGGGTTTGTGTGCTTTCGTAGGATGTGTTTCTATTTGTATGTTGACAGATATGTCTAAGTTAGATTATAGTTGACATAGATGTGTTGTGTTTTCCAGTAATGGAGTAGGGGAAATGGTTTTGAAGGTGCATGTCGCAGTCCATTGCAAATGCTCATGTGTATGTTAATGTTATGGGAATACATCATGTAGGTTAGTTTAATAATGCAAGGGCTGTGTGAGCTTAATCCGTCCGGAGGTGCTAAGAATGGGGTGAGCCTGTACCAATGATGGGTTAGGCGGCCTGAAACGTTACCGGTCATGATGCTATCAAACGTGTGCGTACGATGAAACCACCACGAAACGCAAAAGTGTTGGAAAATGTACGCGAGTACGAAGCACTTGCTCGAGAAACGGTTCACCCACGTTGCATTGTAAAGGAGTAACTGCTCTCTGTCTCTCTCTCTCTAGGTGGTATTCATTGTTCAGGTGTCTGTACCTTTAGACATGTGCGACGATCGGAGGCTGTTCCCGGGGATAACATGAGCTGGTGGATGATATTGGTGTACCGTTTGAGGAAAGCTGAATGCAAAGAAGCTCCTGATGCGGGGCTGCAGGGGAGTAATATCGAATGATGTGACATGCAGAGCGAGAAGGCTAGTGCCTTCCTTGCAAGCCTAGAGCGAGCGACC
>JAUKNL010000414.1:0-98648 GCA_030765065.1 Deroplatys truncata | reverse complement strand
GCAGTTTGAAAGAAGTGAAGTAAACGCGATTTTACACTCACTAGTGGCTAGAAAATCGAATTTCTTGACTTGTTAAAAACTCAATATTCTTGGTATATAAAGGCTTATTATAAGTTAATACATCGATTTATATGATTTTCAAGCAGTTTGAAAGAAGTGAAGTAAACGCGATCTTACACTCACTAGTGGCTAGAAAATCGAATTTCTTGACTTTTTAAAAACTCAGTATTCTGGTATATATAGGCTTGTTATGACGTGAAACAACCATTTATATGATTTTTTCGAAGTTTGAAAGAAGTAAAGTAAACGCGATTTTACACTCACTAGGGACTAGAAAATCGATTTTCTTGACTTGTTGAAAACTCAATTATCTGGGTATATATAGGCTTATTATGAGGTGATACATCCGTTTATATGATTTTTAGGCAGTTTGAAAGAAGTGAAGTAAACGCGATTTTACACTCACTAGGGGCTAGAAAATCGAATTTCTTGACTTTTTAAACACTCAGTATTCTTGGGACATATAGGCTTATTATGGCGTGAAACAACCACTTATATGATTTTTTCGAAGTTTGAAGGAAGTGAAGTAAACGCGATTTTACACTCACTAGTGGCTAGAAAATCGATTTTCTACTTTTTGAAAACTCAGTATTTTTGGTATATAACGGCTTACTATAGGTTAATACATCGGTTTATATGATTTTTAAGCAGTCTGAAAGAATTGAAGTAAACGCGATTTTACACTCACTAGTGGCTAGAAAATCGAATTTCTTGACTTTTTAAAAACCTAGTTATCTTGGTATATATAGGCTTATTATGACGTGAAACAACCATTTATATGATTTTTAAGCAGTTTGAAAGAAGTGAAGTAAACGCGATTTTACACTCACTAGGGGCTAGAAAATCAATTTTCTTGACTTGTTAAAAACTCAATATTCTTGGTGTATAGAGGCTTATTATAAGTTAATACATCGATTTATATGATTTTTAAGCAGTTTGAAAGAATTGAAGTAAACGCGATTTTACACTCACTAGTGGCTAGAAAATCGAATTTCTTGACTTTTTAAAAACCTAGTTATCTTGGTATATATAGGTTTATTATGACGTGAAACAACCATTTATATGATTTTTAAGCAGTTTGAAAGAAGTGAAGTAAACGCGATTTTACACTCACTAGTGGCTAGAAAATCGATTTTCTTGACTTGTTAAAAACTCAATATTCTTGGTATATACACGCTTATTATGAGGTGATACATCCATTTATATGATTTTTAGGCAGTTTGAAAGAAGTGAAGTAAACGCGATTTTACACTCACTAGGGGCTAGAAAATCGAATTTCTTGACTTTTTAAAAACTCAGTATTCTTGGGATATATAGGCTTATTATGGCGTGAAAAAACCATTTATATGATTTTTTCGAAGTTTGAAAGAAGTGAAGTAAACGCGATTTTACACTCACTAGGGGCTAGAAAATCGATTTTCTTGACTTGTTGAAAACTCAATATTCTGGGTATATATAGGCTTATTTTGAGGTGATACATCCATTTATGTGATTTTTAAGCAGTTTGAAAGAAGTGCAGTAAACGCGATTTTACACTCACTAGGGGCTAGAAAATCGAATTTCTTGTCTTTTTGAAAACTCAGTATTTTTGGTATATAGAGGCTTATTATAAGTTAATACATGGAATTATATGATTTTTTCGAAGTTTGAAAGAAGTGAAGTAAACGCGATTTTACAATCACTAGGAGCTAGAAAATCAATTTTCTTGACTTATTGAAAAATCAATATTCTTGGTATATATAGGCTTATTATGAGGTGATACATCCATTTATATGATTTTTAAGCAGTTTGAAAGAAGTGAAGTAAACGCGATTTTACACTCACTAGGGGCTAGAAAATCGAATTTCTTCACTTTTTAAAAACTCAGTATTTTAGGTATATAGAGGCTTATTATGAGGTAACAGATCAATTTATATGATTTTTAAGCAGTTTGAAAGAAGTGAAGTAAACGCGATTTTACACTCACTAGTGGCTACAAAATCGAATTTCTTGACTTTTTAAAAACTCAGTATTCTGGTATATATAGGCTTGTTATGACGTGAAACAACCACTTATATGATTTTTTCGAAGTTTGAAAGAAGTGAAGTAAACGCGATTTTACACTCAATAGAGGCTAGAAAAATGAATTTCTTGACTTTCGAAACCTCGGTATTTTTGGTATATTTAGGCTTATTATGAGGTGATACATCCATTTATATGATTTTTAAGCAGTTTGAAAGAAGTGAAGTAAACGCGATTTTACACTCACTAGGGGCTAGAAAATCGAATTTCTTGTCTTTTTGAAAACTCAGTATTTTTGGTATATAGAGGCTTATTATGAGTTAATACATCGAATTATATGATTTATTCGAAGTTTGAAAGAAGTGAAGTAAACGCGATTTTACAATCACTAGGAGCTAGAAAATCCATTTTCTTGACTTATTGAAAAATAAATATTCTTGGTATATATAGGCTTATTATGAGGTGATACATCCATTTATATGGTTTTTAAACAGTTTGAAAGAAGTGAAGTAAACGCGATTTTACACTCACTAGGGGCTAGAAAATCGAATTTCTTGACTTTTTAAACACTTAGTATTCTTGGGACATATAGGCTTATTATGGCGTGAAACAACCACTTATATGATTTTTTCGAAGTTTGAAGGAAGTGAAGTAAACGCGATTTTACACTCACTAGTGGCTAGAAAATCGATTTTCTACTTTTTGAAAACTCAGTATTTTTGGTATATAAAGGCTTACTATAAGTTAATACATCGATTTATATGATTTTTAAGCAGTTTGAAAGAAGTGAAGTAAACGCGATTTTACACTCACTAGTGGCTAGAAAATCGAATTTCTTAACTTTTTAAAAACTCAACATTCTAGTATATATAGGCTTATTATGACGTGAAAAAACTATTTATATGATTTTTTCGAAGTGTGAAAGAAGTGAAGTAAACGCGATTTTACACTCACTAGGGGCTAGAAAATCGAATTTCTTGACTTTTTAGAAACTCAGTATTCTTGGGATATATAGGCTTATTATGGCGTGAAACAACCATTTATATGATTTTTTCGAAGTTTGAAAGAAGTGAAGTAAACGCGATTTTACACTCACTAGGGGCTAGAAAATCGATTTTCTTGACTTGTTGAAAACTCAATATTCTGCGTATATATAGGCTTATTATGAGGTGATACATCCATTTATATGATTTTTAAGCAGTTTGAAAGAAGTGAAGTATACGCGATTTTACACTCACTAGGGGCTAGAAAGTCGAATTTCTTCACTTTCTAAAAACTCAGTATTCTTGGTATATATGGGCTTATTATGACATGAAACAAACATTTATATGATTTTTTCGAAGTTTGAAAGAAGTGAAGTAAACGCGATTTTACACTCACTAGTGGCTAGAAAATCGATTTTCTTGACTTTTTGAAAACTCAGTATTTTTGGTATATAAAGGCTTATTATAAGTTAATACAATGATTTATATGATTTTTAAGCAGTTTGAAAGAATTGAAGTAAACGCGATTTTACACTCACTAGTGGCTAGAAAATCGAATTTCTTGACTTTTTAAAAACTCAGTTATCTTGGTATATATAAGCTTATTATGACGTGAAACAACCATTTATATGATTTTTAAGCAGTTTGAAAGAAGTGAAGTAAACGCGATTTTACACTCACTAGTGGCTAGAAAATCGAATTTCTTGACTTTTTAAAAACTCAGTATTCTGGTATATATAGGCTTGTTATGACGTGAAACAACCATTTATATGATTTTTTCGAAGTTTGAAAGAAGTAAAGCAAACGCGATTTTACACTCACTAGGGACTAGAAAATCGATTTTCTTGACTTGTTGAAAACTCAATTATCTGGGTATATATAGGCTTATTATGAGGTGATACATCCGTTTATATGATTTTTAGGCAGTTTGAAAGAATTGAAGTAAACGCGATTTTACACTCACTAGTGGCTAGAAAATCGAATTTCTTGACTTGTTAAAAACTCAATATTCTTGGTATATAAAGGCTTATTATAAGTTAATACATCGATATTATATGATTTTTAAGCAGTTTGAAAGAAGTGAAGTAAACGCGATTTTACACTCAATAGTGGCTAGAAAATCGAATTTGTTGACTTTTTAAAAACTCAGTATTCTGGTATATATAGGCTTGTTATGACGTGAAACAACCATTTATATGATTTTTTCGAAGTTTGAAAGAAGTGAAGTAAACGCGATTTTACACTCACTACGGGCTACAAAATAAATTTTCTTGACTTGTTAAAAACTCAATATTTTTTGTGTATAGAGGCTTATTATAAGTTAATACATCGATTTATATGATTTTTAAGCAGTTTGAAAGAATTGAAGTAAACGCGATTTTACACTCACTAGTGGCTAGAAAATCGAATTTCTTGACTTTTTAAAAACCTAGTTATCTTGGTATATATAGGCTTATTATGACGTGAAACAACCATTTATATGATTTTTAAGCAGTTTGAAAGAAGTGAAGTAAACGCGATTTTACACTCACTAGTGGCTAGAAAATCGAATTTCTTGACTTGTTAAAAACTCAATATTCTTGGTATATAAAGGCTTATTATAAGTTAATACATCGATTTATATGATTTTCAAGCAGTTTGAAAGAAGTGAAGTAAACGCGATTTTACACTCACTAGGGGCTAGAAAATCGAATTTCTTGACTTTTTAAACACTCAGTATTCTTGGGACATATAGGCTTATTATGGCGTGAAACAACCACTTATATGATTTTTTCGAAGTTTGAAGGAAGTGAAGTAAACGCGATTTTACACTCACTAGTGGCTAGAAAATCGATTTTCTACTTTTTGAAAACTCAGTATTTTTGGTATATAAAGGCTTACTATAAGTTAATACATCGATTTATATGATTTTTAAGCAGTCTGAAAGAATTGAAGTAAACGCGATTTTACACTCACTAGTGGCTAGAAAATCGAATTTCTTGACTTTTTAAAAACCTAGTTATCTTGGTATATATAGGCTTATTATGACGTGAAACAACCATTTATATGATTTTTAAGCAGTTTGAAAGAAGTGAAGTAAACGCGATTTTACACTCACTAGTGGCTAGAAAATCGATTTTCTTGACTTGTTAAAAACTCAATATTCTTGGTATATACAGGCTTATTATAAGGTGATACATCCATTTATATGATTTTTAGGCAGTTTGAAAGAAGTGAAGTAAACGCGATTTTACACTCACTAGGGGCTAGAAAATCGAATTTCTTGACTTTTTAAACACTCAGTATTCTTGGGACATATAGGCTTATTATGGCGTGAAACAACCACTTATATGATTTTTTCGAAGTTTGAAAGAAGTGAAGTAAACGCGATTTTACACTCACTAGTGGCTAGAAAATCGATTTTCTACTTTTTGAAAACTCAGTATTTTTGGTATATAAAGGCTTATTATAAGTTAATACATCGATTTATATGATTTTTAAGCAGTTTGAAAGAATTGAAGTAAACGCGATTTTACACTCACTAGTGGCTAGAAAATCGAATTTCCTGACTTGTTAAAAACTCAATATTCTTGGTATATAAAGGCTTATTATAAGTTAATACATCGATATTATATGATTTTTAAGCAGTTTGAAAGAAGTGAAGTAAACGCGATTTTACACTCAATAGAGGCTAGAAAAATGAATTTCTTGACTTTCGAAACCTCGGTATTTTTGGTATATTTAGGCTTATTATGAGGTGATACATCCATTTATATGATTTTTAAGCAGTTTGAAAGAAGTGAAGTAAACGCGATTTTACACTCACTAGGGGCTAGAAAATCGAATTTCTTGTCTTTTTGAAAACTCAGTATTTTTGGTATATAGAGGCTTATTATGAGTTAATACATCGAATTATATGATTTATTCGAAGTTTGAAAGAAGTGAAGTAAACGCGATTTTACAATCACTAGGAGCTAGAAAATCCATTTTCTTGACTTATTGAAAAATAAATATTCTTGGTATATATAGGCTTATTATGAGGTGATACATCCATTTATATGATTTTTAAACAGTTTGAAAGAAGTGAAGTAAACGCGATTTTACACTCACTAGGGGCTAGAAAATCGATTTTCTACTTTTTGAAAACTCAGTATTTTTGGTATATAAAGGCTTATTATAATTTAATACATCGATTTATATGATTTTTTCGAAGTTTGAAAGAAGTGAAGTAAACGCGATTTTACACTCACTAGTGGCTAGAAAATCGAATTTCTTGACTTTTTAAAAACCTAGTTATCTTGGTATATATAGGCTTATTATGACGTGAAACAACCATTTATATGATTTTTAAGCAGTTTGAAAGAAGTGAAGTAAACGCGATTTTACACTCACTAGTGGCTAGAAAATCGAATTTCTTAACTTTTTAAAAACTCAACATTCTAGTATATATAGGCTTATTATGACGTGAAAAAACTATTTATATGATTTTTTCGAAGTGTGAAAGAAGTGAAGTAAACGCGATTTTACACTCACTAGGGGCTAGAAAATCGAATTTCTTGACTTTCTAGAAACTCAGTATTCTTGGGATATATAGGCTTATTATGGCGTGAAACAACCATTTATATGATTTTTTCGAAGTTTGAAAGAAGTGAAGTAAACGCGATTTTACACTCACTAGGGGCTAGAAAATCGATTTTCTTGACTTGTTGAAAACTCAATATTCTGCGTATATATAGGCTTATTATGAGGTGATACATCCATTTATATGATTTTTAAGCAGTTTGAAAGAAGTGAAGTATACGCGATTTTACACTCACTAGGGGCTAGAAAGTCGAATTTGTTGACTTTTTAAAAACTCAGCATTCTGGTATATATAGGCTTGTTATGACGTGAAACAACCACTTATATGATTTTTTCGAAGTTTGAAAGAAGTGAAGTAAACGCGATTTTACACTCAATAGAGGCTAGAAAAATGAATTTCTTGACTTTCGAAACCTCGGTATTTTTGGTATATTTAGGCTTATTATGAGGTGATACATCCATTTATATGATTTTTAAGCAGTTTGAAAGAAGTGAAGTAAACGCGATTTTACACTCACTAGGGGCTAGAAAATCGAATTTCTTGTCTTTTTGAAAACTCAGTATTTTTGGTATATAGAGGCTTATTATGAGTTAATACATCGAATTATATGATTTATTCGAAGTTTGAAAGAAGTGAAGTAAACGCGATTTTACAATCACTAGGAGCTAGAAAATCCATTTTCTTGACTTATTGAAAAATAAATATTCTTGGTATATATAGGCTTATTATGAGGTGATACATCCATTTATATGATTTTTAAACAGTTTGAAAGAAGTGAAGTAAACGCGATTTTACACTCACTAGGGGCTAGAAAATCGATTTTCTACTTTTTGAAAACTCAGTATTTTTGGTATATAAAGGCTTATTATAATTTAATACATCGATTTATATGATTTTTTCGAAGTTTGAAAGAAGTGAAGTAAACGCGATTTTACACTCACTAGTGGCTAGAAAATCGAATTTCTTGACTTTTTAAAAACCTAGTTATCTTGGTATATATAGGCTTATTATGACGTGAAACAACCATTTATATGATTTTTAAGCAGTTTGAAAGAAGTGAAGTAAACGCGATTTTACACTCACTAGTGGCTAGAAAATCGAATTTCTTAACTTTTTAAAAACTCAACATTCTAGTATATATAGGCTTATTATGACGTGAAAAAACTATTTATATGATTTTTTCGAAGTGTGAAAGAAGTGAAGTAAACGCGATTTTACACTCACTAGGGGCTAGAAAATCGAATTTCTTGACTTTTTAGAAACTCAGTATTCTTGGGATATATAGGCTTATTATGGCGTGAAACAACCATTTATATGATTTTTTCGAAGTTTGAAAGAAGTGAAGTAAACGCGATTTTACACTCACTAGGGGCTAGAAAATCGATTTTCTTGACTTGTTGAAAACTCAATATTCTGCGTATATATAGGCTTATTATGAGGTGATACATCCATTTATATGATTTTTAAGCAGTTTGAAAGAAGTGAAGTATACGCGATTTTACACTCACTAGGGGCTAGAAAGTCGAATTTCTTCACTTTCTAAAAACTCAGTATTCTTGGTATATATGGGCTTATTATGACATGAAACAAACATTTATATGATTTTTTCGAAGTTTGAAAGAAGTGAAGTAAACGCGATTTTACACTCACTAGTGGCTAGAAAATCGATTTTCTTGACTTTTTGAAAACTCAGTATTTTTGGTATATAAAGGCTTATTATAAGTTAATACAATGATTTATATGATTTTTAAGCAGTTTGAAAGAATTGAAGTAAACGCGATTTTACACTCACTAGTGGCTAGAAAATCGAATTTCTTGACTTTTTAAAAACTCAGTTATCTTGGTATATATAAGCTTATTATGACGTGAAACAACCATTTATATGATTTTTAAGCAGTTTGAGAGAAGTGAAGTAAACGCGATTTTACACTCACTAGTGGCTAGAAAATCGAATTTCTTGACTTTTTAAAAACTCAGTATTCTGGTATATATAGGCTTGTTATGACGTGAAACAACCATTTATATGATTTTTTCGAAGTTTGAAAGAAGTAAAGTATACGCGATTTTACACTCACTAGGGACTAGAAAATCGATTTTCTTGACTTGTTGAAAACTCAATTATCTGGGTATATATAGGCTTATTATGAGGTGATACATCCGTTTATATGATTTTTAGGCAGTTTGAAAGAAGTGAAGTAAACGCGATTTTACACTCACTAGGGGCTAGAAAATCGAATTTCTTGACTTGTTAAAAACTCAATATTCTTGGTATATACAGGCTTATTATGAGGTGATACATCGGTTTATATGATTTTTAGGCAGTTTGAAAGAAGTGAAGTAAACGCGATTTTACACTCACTAGGGGCTAGAAAATCGAATTTCTTGACTTTTTAAACACTCAGAATTCTTGGGACATATAGGCTTATTATGGCGTGAAACAACCACTTATATGATTTTTTCGAAGTTTGAAAGAAGTGAAGTAAACGCGATTTTACACTCACTAGTGGCTAGAAAATCGATTTTCTACTTTTTGAAAACTCAGTATTTTTGGTATATAAAGGCTTATTATAAGTTAATACATCGATTTATATGATTTTAAGCAGTTTGAAAGAATTGAAGTAAACGCGATTTTACACTCACTAGTGGCTAGAAAATCGAATTTCTTGACTTGTTAAAAACTCAATATTCTTGGTATATAAAGGCTTATTATAAGTTAATACATCGATATTATATGATTTTTAAGCAGTTTGAAAGAAGTGAAGTAAACGCGATTTTACACTCAATAGTGGCTAGAAAATCCAATTTGTTGACTTTTTAAAAACTCAGTATTCTGGTATATATAGGCTTGTTATGACGTGAAACAACCATTTATATGATTTTTTCGAAGTTTGAAAGAAGTGAAGTAAACGCGATTTTACACTCACTACGGGCTACAAAATAAATTTTCTTGACTTGTTAAAAACTCAATATTTTTTGTGTATAGAGGCTTATTATAAGTTAATACATCGATTTATATGATTTTTAAGCAGTTTGAAAGAATTGAAGTAAACGCGATTTTACACTCACTAGTGGCTAGAAAATCGAATTTCTTGACTGTTTAAAAACCTAGTTATCTTGGTATATATAGGCTTATTATGACGTGAAACAACCATTTATATGATTTTTAAGCAGTTTGAAAGAAGTGAAGTAAACGCGATTTTACACTCACTAGTGGCTAGAAAATCGAATTTCTTGACTTGTTAAAAACTCAATATTCTTGGTATATAAAGGCTTATTATAAGTTAATACATCGATTTATATGATTTTCAAGCAGTTTGAAAGAAGTGAAGTAAACGCGATCTTACACTCACTAGTGGCTAGAAAATCGAATTTCTTGACTTTTTAAAAACTCAGTATTCTGGTATATATAGGCTTGTTATGACGTGAAACAACCATTTATATGATTTTTTCGAAGTTTGAAAGAAGTAAAGTAAACGCGATTTTACACTCACTAGGGACTAGAAAATCGATTTTCTTGACTTGTTGAAAACTCAATTATCTGGGTATATATAGGCTTATTATGAGGTGATACATCCGTTTATATGATTTTTAGGCAGTTTGAAAGAAGTGAAGTAAACGCGATTTTACACTCACTAGGGGCTAGAAAATCGAATTTCTTGACTTTTTAAACACTCAGTATTCTTGGGACATATAGGCTTATTATGGCGTGAAACAACCACTTATATGATTTTTTCGAAGTTTGAAGGAAGTGAAGTAAACGCGATTTTACACTCACTAGTGGCTAGAAAATCGATTTTCTACTTTTTGAAAACTCAGTATTTTTGGTATATAAAGGCTTACTATAAGTTAATACATCGATTTATATGATTTTTAAGCAGTCTGAAAGAATTGAAGTAAACGCGATTTTACACTCACTAGTGGCTAGAAAATCGAATTTCTTGACTTTTTAAAAACCTAGTTATCTTGGTATATATAGGCTTATTATGACGTGAAACAACCATTTATATGATTTTTAAGCAGTTTGAAAGAAGTGAAGTAAACGCGATTTTACACTCACTAGTGGCTAGAAAATCGATTTTCTTGACTTGTTAAAAACTCAATATTCTTGGTATATACAGGCTTATTATAAGGTGATACATCCATTTATATGATTTTTAGGCAGTTTGAAAGAAGTGAAGTAAACGCGATTTTACACTCACTAGGGGCTAGAAAATCGAATTTCTTGACTTTTTAAACACTCAGTATTCTTGGGACATATAGGCTTATTATGGCGTGAAACAACCACTTATATGATTTTTTCGAAGTTTGAAAGAAGTGAAGTAAACGCGATTTTACACTCACTAGTGGCTAGAAAATCGAATTTCCTGACTTGTTAAAAACTCAATATTCTTGGTATATAAAGGCTTATTATAAGTTAATACATCGATATTATATGATTTTTAAGCAGTTTGAAAGAAGTGAAGTAAACGCGATTTTACACTCAATAGTGGCTAGAAAATCGAATTTGTTGACTTTTTAAAAACTCAGCATTCTGGTATATATAGGCTTGTTATGACGTGAAACAACCATTTATATGATTTTTTCGTAGTTTGAAAGAAGTGAAGTAAACGCGATTTTACACTCACTACGGGCTACAAAATAAATTATCTTGACTTGTTAAAAACTCAATATTCCTGGTGTATAGAGGCTTATTATAAGTTAATACATCGATTTATATGATTTTTAAGCAGTTTGAAAGAATTGAAGTAAACGCGATTTTACACTCACTAGTGGCTAGAAAATCGAATTTCTTGACTTTTTAAAAACCTAGTTATCTTGGTATATATAGGCTTATTATGACGTGAAACAACCATTTATATGATTTTTAAGCAGTTTGAAAGAAGTGAAGTAAACGTGATTTTACACTCACTAGTGGCTAGAAAATCGAATTTCTTGACTTGTTAAAAACTCAATATTCTTGGTATATAAAGGCTTATTATAAGTTAATACATCGATTTATATGATTTTCAAGCAGTTTGAAAGAAGTGAAGTAAACGCGATCTTACACTCACTAGTGGCTAGAAAATCGAATTTTTTGACTTTTTAAAAACTCAGTATTCTGGTATATATAGGCTTGTTATGACGTGAAACAACCATTTATATGATTTTTTCGAAGTTTGAAAGAAGTAAAGTAAACGCGATTTTACACTCACTAGGGACTAGAAAATCGATTTTCTTGACTTGTTGAAAACTCAATTATCTGGGTATATATAGGCTTATTATGAGGTGATACATCCGTTTATATGATTTTTAGGCAGTTTGAAAGAAGTGAAGTAAACGCGATTTTACACTCACTAGGGGCTAGAAAATCGAATTTCTTGACTTTTTAAACACTCAGTATTCTTGGGACATATAGGCTTATTATGGCGTGAAACAACCACTTATATGATTTTTTCGAAGTTTGAAGGAAGTGAAGTAAACGCGATTTTACACTCACTAGTGGCTAGAAAATCGATTTTCTACTTTTTGAAAACTCAGTATTTTTGGTATATAAAGGCTTACTATAAGTTAATACATCGATTTATATGATTTTTAAGCAGTCTGAAAGAATTGAAGTAAACGCGATTTTACACTCACTAGTGGCTGGAAAATCGAATTTCTTGACTTTTTAAAAACCTAGTTTTCTTGGTATATATAGGCTTATTATGACGTGAAACAACCATTTATAAGATTTTTAAACAGTTTGAAAGAAGTGAAGTAAACGCGATTTTACACTCACTAAGGGCTAGAAAATCAATTTTCTTGACTTGTTAAAAACTCAATATTCTTGGTGTATAGAGGCTTATTATAAGTTAATACATCGATTTATATGATTTTTAAGCAGTTTGAAAGAATTGAAGTAAACGCGATTTTACACTCACTAGTGGCTAGAAAATCGAATTTCTTGACTTTTTAAAAACCTAGTTATCTTGGTATATATAGGCTTATTATGACGTGAAACAACCATTTATATGATTTTTAAGCAGTTTGAAAGAAGTGAAGTAAACGCGATTTTACACTCACTAGTGGCTAGAAAATCGATTTTCTTGACTTGTTAAAAACTCAATATTCTTGGTATATACAGGCTTATTATGAGGTGATACATCCATTTATATGATTTTTAGGCAGTTTGAAAGAAGTGAAGTAAACGCGATTTTACACTCACTAGGGGCTAGAAAATCGTATTTCTTGACTTTTTAAAAACTCAGTATTCTTGGGATATATAGGCTTATTATGGCGTGAAAAAACCATTTATATGATTTTTTCGAAGTTTGAAAGAAGTGAAGTAAACGCGATTTTACACTCACTAGGGGCTAGAAAATCGATTTTCTTGACTTGTTGAAAACTCAATATTCTGGGTATATATAGGCTTATTTTGAGGTGATACATCCATTTATGTGATTTTTAAGCAGTTTGAAAGAAGTGCAGTAAACGCGATTTTACACTCACTAGGGGCTAGAAAATCGAATTTCTTGTCTTTTTGAAAACTCAGTATTTTTGGTATATAGAGGCTTATTATAAGTTAATACATCGAATTATATGATTTTTTCGAAGTTTGAAAGAAGTGAAGTAAACGCGATTTTACAATCACTAGGAGCTAGAAAATCAATTTTCTTGACTTATTTAAAAATCAATATTCTTGGTATATATAGGCTTATTATGAGGTGATACATCCATTTATATGATTTTTAAGCAGTTTGAAAGAAGTGAAGTAAACGCGATTTTACACTCACTAGGGGCTAGAAAATCGAATTTCTTCACTTTTTAAAAACTCAGTATTTTAGGTATATAGAGGCTTATTATGAGGTAACAGATCAATTTATATGATTTTTAAGCAGTTTGAAAGAAGTGAAGTAAACGCGATTTTACACTCACTAGTGGCTAGAAAATCGAATTTCTTGACTTTTTAAAAACTCAGTATTCTGGTATATATAGGCTTGTTATGACGTGAAACAACCATTTATATGATTTTTTCGAAGTTTGAAAGAAGTGAAGTAAACGCGATTTTACACTCAATAGAGGCTAGAAAAATGAATTTCTTGACTTTCGAAACCTCGGTATTTTTGGTATATTTAGGCTTATTATGAGGTGATACATCCATTTATATGATTTTTAAGCAGTTTGAAAGAAGTGAAGTAAACGCGATTTTACACTCACTAGGGGCTAGAAAATCGAATTTCTTGTCTTTTTGAAAACTCAGTATTTTTGGTATATAGAGGCTTATTATGAGTTAATACATCGAATTATATGATTTATTCGAAGTTTGAAATAAGTGAAGTAAACGCGATTTTACAATCACTAGGAGCTAGAAAATCCATTTTCTTGACTTATTGAAAAATAAATATTCTTGGTATATATAGGCTTATTATGAGGTGATACATCCATTTATATGATTTTTAAACAGTTTGAAAGAAGTGAAGTAAACGCGATTTTACACTCACTAGGGGCTAGAAAATCGATTTTCTACTTTTTGAAAACTCAGTATTTTTGGTATATAAAGGCTTATTATAATTTAATACATCGATTTATATGATTTTTTCGAAGTTTGAAAGAAGTGAAGTAAACGCGATTTTACACTCACTAGTGGCTAGAAAATCGAATTTCTTGACTTTTTAAAAACCTAGTTATCTTGGTATATATAGGCTTATTATGACGTGAAACAACCATTTATATGATTTTTAAGCAGTTTGAAAGAAGTGAAGTAAACGCGATTTTACACTCACTAGTGGCTAGAAAATCGAATTTCTTAACTTTTTAAAAACTCAACATTCTAGTATATATAGGCTTATTATGACGTGAAAAAACTATTTATATGATTTTTTCGAAGTGTGAAAGAAGTGAAGTAAACGCGATTTTACACTCACTAGGGGCTAGAAAATCGAATTTCTTGACTTTTTAGAAACTCAGTATTCTTGGGATATATAGGCTTATTATGGCGTGAAACAACCATTTATATGATTTTTTCGAAGTTTGAAAGAAGTGAAGTAAACGCGATTTTACACTCACTAGGGGCTAGAAAATCGATTTTCTTGACTTGTTGAAAACTCAATATTCTGCGTATATATAGGCTTATTATGAGGTGATACATCCATTTATATGATTTTTAAGCAGTTTGAAAGAAGTGAAGTATACGCGATTTTACACTCACTAGGGGCTAGAAAGTCGAATTTCTTCACTTTCTAAAAACTCAGTATTCTTGGTATATATGGGCTTATTATGACATGAAACAAACATTTATATGATTTTTTCGAAGTTTGAAAGAAGTGAAGTAAACGCGATTTTACACTCACTAGTGGCTAGAAAATCGATTTTCTTGACTTTTTGAAAACTCAGTATTTTTGGTATATAAAGGCTTATTATAGGTTAATACAATGATTTATATGATTTTTAAGCAGTTTGAAAGAATTGAAGTAAACGCGATTTTACACTCACTAGTGGCTAGAAAATCGAATTTCTTGACTTTTTAAAAACTCAGTTATCTTGGTATATATAAGCTTATTATGACGTGAAACAACCATTTATATGATTTTTAAGCAGTTTGAAAGAAGTGAAGTAAACGCGATTTTACACTCACTAGTGGCTAGAAAATCGAATTTCTTGACTTTTTAAAAACTCAGTATTCTGGTATATATAGGCTTGTTATGACGTGAAACAACCATTTATATGATTTTTTCGTAGTTTGAAAGAAGTGAAGTAAACGCGATTTTACACTCACTAGGGGCTAGAAAGTCAATTTTCTTGACTTGTTAAAAACTCAATATTCTTGGTATATACAGGCTTATTATGAGGTGATACATCCATTTATATGACTTTTAGGCAATTTGAAAGAAGTGAAGTAAACGCGATTTTACACTCACTAGGGGCTAGAAAATCGAATTTCTTGACTTTCTAAAAACTCAGTATTCTGTGATATATAGGCTTATTATGGCGTGAAACAACCATTTATATGATTTTTTCGAAGTTTGAAAGAAGTGAAGTAAACGCGATTTTACACTCACTAGAGGCTAGAAAATCGATTTTCTTGACTTGTTGAAAACTCAATATTCTGGGTATATATAGGCTTATCATGAGGTGATACATCCATTTATATGATTTTTAGGCAGTTAGAAAGAACTGAGGTAAACGCGATTTTACACTCACTAGTGGCTAGAAAATCGATTTTCTTGACTTGTTGAAAACTCAATATTCTTGGTATATAGAGGCTTATTATGAGGTGATACATCCATTTATATAATTTTTAAGCAGTTTGAAAGAAGTGTAGTAAACGCGATTTTACACTCACTAGTGGGTAGAAAATCGATTTTCTTGACTTTTTGAAAACTCAGTATTTTACGTATATATAGGCTTATTATGAGGTGATACATCCATTTATATGATTTTTAAGCAGTTTGAAAGAAGTGAAGTAAACGCGATTTTACACTCACTAGGGGCTAGAAAATCGAATTTCTTGACTTTTTAAAAACTCAGTATTCTGGTATATATATAGGCTTGTTATGACGTGAAACAACCATTTATATGATTTTTTCGAAGTTTGAAAGAAGTAAAGTAAACGCGATTTTACACTCACTAGGGGCTAGAAAATCGATTTTCTTGACTTGTTAAAAACTCAATAGTCTTGGTATATACAGGCTTATTATGAGGTGATACATCCATTTATATGACTTTTAGGCAATTTGAAAGAAGTGAAGTAAACGCGATTTTACACTCACTAGGGGCTAGAAAATCGAATTTCTTGACTTTTTAAAAACTCAGTATTCAGGGATATATAGGCTTATTATGGCGTGAAACAACCATTTATATGATTTTTTCGAAGTTTGAAAGAAGTGAAGTAAACGCGATTTTACACTCACTAGAGGCTAGAAAATCGATTTTCTTGACTTGTTGAAAACTCAATATTCTGGGTATATATAGGCTTATTATGAGGTGATACATCCATTTATATGATTTTTAAGCAGTTTGAAAGAAGTGAAGTAAACGCGATTTTACACTCACTAGGGGCTAGAAAGTCGAATTTCTTCACTTTCTAAAAACTCAGTATTCTTGGTATATATGGGCTTATTATGACATGAAACAACCATTTATATGATTTTTTCGAAGTTTGAAAGAAGTGAAGTAAACGCGATTTTACACTCACTAGGGGCTAGAAAATAAATTTTCTTGACTTGTTAAAAACTCAATATTCTTGGTATATAGAGGCTAATTATGAGGTGATACATCATTTATATAATTTTTTAGCAGTTTGAAAGAAGTGTAGTAAACGCGATTTTACACTCACTAGTGGCTAGAAAATCGATTTTCTTGACTTTTTGAAAACTCAGTATTTTACGTATATATAGGCTTATTATGAGGTGATACATCCATTTATATGATTTTTAAGCAGTTTGAAAGAAGTGAAGTAAACGCGATTTTACACTCACTAGGGGCTAGAATATCGATTTTCTTGACTTGATGAAAACTGAATCTTTTTGGTATATAGAGGCTTATTATAAGTTATATACATCGATTTATATGATTTTTAAGCAGTTTGAACGAAGTGAAGTAAACGCGATTTTACACTCACTAGTGGCTAGAAAATCGAATTTCTTGACTTTTTAAAAACTCAGTATTCTGGTATATATAGGCTTGTTATGACGTGAAACAACCATTTATATGATTTTTTCGTAGTTAGAAAGAAGTGAAGTAAACGCGATTTTACACTCACTAGGGGCTAGAAAATCAATTTTCTTGACTTGTTAAAAACTCAATATTCTTGGTATATAGAGGCTTATTATGAGGTGATACATCCATTTATATGATTTTTAGGCAGTTTGAAAGAAGTGAAGTAAACGCGATTTTACACTCACTAGGGGCTAGAAAATCGAATTTCTTGACTTTTTGAAAACTCAGTATTCTTGGGATATATAGGCTTATTATGGCGTGAAACAACCATTTATATGATTTTTTCGAAGTTTGAAAGAAGTGAAGTAAACGCGATTTTACACTCACTGGTGTCTAGAAAATCGGTTTTTTTGACTTTTTGAAAACTCAGTATTTTTGGTATATAAAGGCTTATTATGAGGTGATACATCCATTTATATGACTTTTAGGCAATTTGAAAGAAGTGAAGTAAACGCGATTTTACACTCACTAGGGGCTAGAAAATCGAATTTCTTGACTTTTTAAAAACTCAGTATTCTGGTATATATTGGCTTGTTATGACGTGAAACAACCATTTATATGATTTTTTCGAAGTTTGAAAGAAGTAAAGTAAACGCGATTTTACACTCACTAGGGACTAGAAAATCGATTTTCTTGACTTGTTGAAAACTCAATTATCTGGGTATATATAGGCTTATTATGAGGTGATACATCCGTTTATATGATTTTTAGGCAGTTTGAAAGAAGTGAAGTAAACGCGATTTTACACTCACTAGGGGCTAGAAAATCGAATTTCTTGACTTGTTAAAAACTCAATATTCTTGGTATATACAGGCTTATTATGAGGTGATACATCGGTTTATATGATTTTTAGGCAGTTTGAAAGAAGTGAAGTAAACGCGATTTTACACTCACTAGGGGCTAGAAAATCGAATTTCTTGACTTTTTAAACACTCAGTATTCTTGGGACATATAGGCTTATTATGGCGTGAAACAACCACTTATATGATTTTTTCGAAGTTTGAAAGAAGTGAAGTAAACGCGATTTTACACTCACTAGTGGCTAGAAAATCGATTTTCTACTTTTTGAAAACTCAGTATTTTTGGTATATAAAGGCTTATTATAAGTTAATACATCGATTTATATGATTTTAAGCAGTTTGAAAGAATTGAAGTAAACGCGATTTTACACTCACTAGTGGCTAGAAAATCGAATTTCTTGACTTGTTAAAAACTCAATATTCTTGGTATATAAAGGCTTATTATAAGTTAATACATCGATATTATATGATTTTTAAGCAGTTTGAAAGAAGTGAAGTAAACGCGATTTTACACTCAATAGTGGCTAGAAAATCGAATTTGTTGACTGTTTAAAAACCTAGTTATCTTGGTATATATAGGCTTGTTATGACGTGAAACAACCATTTATATGATTTTTTCGAAGTTTGAAAGAAGTAAAGTAAACGCGATTTTACACTCACTAGGGGCTAGAAAATCGATTTTCTTGACTTGTTAAAAACTCAATAGTCTTGGTATATACAGGCTTATTATGAGGTGATACATCCATTTATATGACTTTTAGGCAATTTGAAAGAAGTGAAGTAAACGCGATTTTACACTCACTAGGGGCTAGAAAATCGAATTTCTTGACTTTTTAAAAACTCAGTATTCAGGGATATATAGGCTTATTATGGCGTGAAACAACCATTTATATGATTTTTTCGAAGTTTGAAAGAAGTGAAGTAAACGCGATTTTACACTCACTAGAGGCTAGAAAATCGATTTTCTTGACTTGTTGAAAACTCAATATTCTGGGTATATATAGGCTTATTATGAGGTGATACATCCATTTATATGATTTTTAAGCAGTTTGAAAGAAGTGAATTAAACGCGATTTTACACTCACTAGGGGCTAGAAAGTCGAATTTCTTCACTTTCTAAAAACTCAGTATTCTTGGTATATATGGGCTTATTATGACATGAAACAACCATTTATATGTTTTTTTCGAAGTTTGAAAGAAGTGAAGTAAACGCGATTTTACACTCACTAGTGGCTAGAAAATCGATTTTCTTGACTTTTTGAAAACTCAGTATTTTTGGTATATAAAGGCTTACTATAAGTTAATACATCAATTTATATGATTTTTAAGCAGTCTGAAAGAATTGAAGTAAACGCGATTTTACACTCACTAGTGGCTAGAAAATCGAATTTCTTGACTTTTTAAAAACCTAGTTTTCTTGGTATATATAGGCTTATTATGACGTGAAACAACCATTTATATGATTTTTAAACAGTTTGAAAGAAGTGAAGTAAACGCGATTTTACACTCACTAGGGGCTAGAAAATCAATTTTCTTGACTTGTTAAAAACTCAATATTCTTGGTGTATAGAGGCTTATTATAAGTTAATACATCGATTTATATGATTTTTAAGCAGTTTGAAAGAATTGAAGTAAACGCGATTTTACACTCACTAGTGGCTAGAAAATCGAATTTCTTGACTTTTTAAAAACCTAGTTATCTTGGTATATATAGGCTTATTATGACGTGAAACAACCATTTATATGATTTTTAAGCAGTTTGAAAGAAGTGAAGTAAACGCGATTTTACACTCACTAGTGGCTAGAAAATCGAATTTCTTGACTTGTTAAAAACTCAATATTCTTGGTATATAAAGGCTTATTATAAGTTAATACATCGATTTATATGATTTTCAAGCAGTTTGAAAGAAGTGAAGTAAACGCGATCTTACACTCACTAGTGGCTAGAAAATCGAATTTCTTGACTTTTTAAAAACTCAGTATTCTGGTATATATAGGCTTGTTATGACGTGAAACAACCATTTATATGATTTTTTCGAAGTTTGAAAGAAGTAAAGTAAACGCGATTTTACACTCACTAGGGACTAGAAAATCGATTTTCTTGACTTGTTGAAAACTCAATTATCTGGGTATATATAGGCTTATTATGAGGTGATACATCCGTTTATATGATTTTTAGGCAGTTTGAAAGAAGTGAAGTAAACGCGATTTTACACTCACTAGGGGCTAGAAAATCGAATTTCTTGACTTTTTAAACACTCAGTATTCTTGGGACATATAGGCTTATTATGGCGTGAAACAACCACTTATATGATTTTTTCGAAGTTTGAAGGAAGTGAAGTAAACGCGATTTTACACTCACTAGTGGCTAGAAAATCGATTTTCTACTTTTTGAAAACTCAGTATTTTTGGTATATAAAGGCTTACTATAAGTTAATACATCGATTTATATGATTTTTAAGCAGTCTGAAAGAATTGAAGTAAACGCGATTTTACACACACTAGTGGCTAGAAAATCGAATTTCTTGACTTTTTAAAAACCTAGTTTTCTTGGTATATATAGGCTTATTATGACGTGAAACAACCATTTATATGATTTTTAAACAGTTTGAAAGAAGTGAAGTAAACGCGACTTTACACTCACTAGGTGCTAGAAAATCAATTTTCTTGACTTGTTAAAAACTCAATATTCTTGGTGTATAGAGGCTTATTATAAGTTAATACATCGATTTATATGATTTTTAAGCAGTTTGAAAGAATTGAAGTAAACGCGATTTTACACTCACTAGTGGCTAGAAAATCGAATTTCTTGACTTTTTAAAAACCTAGTTATCTTGGTATATATAGGCTTATTATGACGTGAAACAACCATTTATATGATTTTTAAGCAGTTTGAAAGAAGTGAAGTAAACGCGATTTTACACTCACTAGTGGCTAGAAAATCGATTTTCTTGACTTGTGAAAAACTCAATATTCTTGGTATATACAGGCTTATTATAAGGTGATACATCCATTTATATGATTTTTAGGCAGTTTGAAAGAAGTGAAGTAAACGCGATTTTACACTCACTAGGGGCTAGAAAATCGAATTTCTTGACTTTTTAAAAACTCAGTATTCTTGGGATATATAGGCTTATTATGGCGTGAAAACACCATTTATATGAATTTTTCGAAGTTTGAAAGAAGTGAAGTAAACGCGATTTTACACTCACTAGGGGCTAGAAGATCGATTTTCTTGACTTGTTGAAAACTCAATATTCTGGGTATATATAGGCTTATTTTGAGGTGATACATCCATTTATGTGATTTTTAAGCAGTTTGAAAGAAGTGAAGTAAACGCGATTTTACAATCACTAGGAGCTAGAAAATCAATTTTCTTGACTTATTGAAAAATCAATATTCTTGGTATATATAGGCTTATTATGAGGTGATACTTCCATTTATATGATTTTTAAGCAGTTTGAAAGAAGTGAAGTAAACGCGATTTTACACTCACTAGGGGCTAGAAAATCGAATTTCTTCACTTTTTAAAAACTCAGTATTTTAGGTATATAGAGGCTTATTATGAGGTAAGAGATCAATTTATATGATTTTTAAGCAGTTTGAAAGAAGTGAAGTAAACGCGATTTTACACTCACTAGTGGTTAGAAAATCGAATTTCTTGACTTTTTAAAAACTCAGTATTCTGGTATATATAGGCTTGTTATGACGTGAAACAACCATTTATATGATTTTTTCGAAGTTTGAAAGAAGTGAAGTAAACGCGATTTTAAACTCAATAGAGGCTAGAAAATCGAGTTTCTTGACTTTCGAAACCTCAGTATTTTTGGTATATTTAGGCTTATTATGAGGTGATACATCCATTTATATGATTTTTAAGCAGTTTGAAAGAAGTGCAGTAAACGCGATTTTACACTCACTAGGGGCTAGAAAATCGAATTTCTTGTCTTTTTGAAAACTCAGTATTTTTGGTATATAGAGGCTTATTATAAGTTAATACATCGAATTATATGATTTATTCGAAGTTTGAAAGAAGTGAAGTAAACGCGATTTTACAATCACTAGGAGCTAGAAAATCCATTTTCTTGACTTATTGAAAAATCAATATTCTTGGTATATATAGGCTTATTATGAGGTGATACATCCATTTATATGATTTTTAAGCAGTTTGAAAGAAGTGAAGTAAACGCGATTTTACACTCACTAGGGGCTAGAAAATCGATTTTCTACTTTTTGAAAACTCAGAATTTTTGGTATATAAAGGCTTATTATAATTTAATACATCGATTTATATCATTTTTTCGAAGTTTGAAAGAAGTGAAGTAAACGCGATTTTACACTCACTAGTGGCTAGAAAATCGAATTTCTTGACTTTTTAAAAACCTAGTTATCTTGGTATATATAGGCTTATTATGACGTGAAACAACCATTTATATGATTTTTAGGCAGTTTGAAAGAAGTGAAGTAAACGCGATTTTACACTCACTAGGGGCTAGAAAATCGAATTTCTTGACTTTTTAAACACTCAGTATTCTTGGGATATATAGGCTTATTATGGCGTGAAACAACCATTTATATGATTTTTTCGAAGTTTGAAAGAAGTGAAGTAAACGCGATTTTACACTCACTAGTGGCTAGAAAATCGAATTTCTTGACTTGTTAAAAACTCAATATTCTTGGTATATAAAGGCTTATTATAAGTTAATACATCGATTTATATGATTTTCAAGCAGTTTGAAAGAAGTGAAGTAAACGCGATCTTACACTCACTAGTGGCTAGAAAATCGAATTTCTTGACTTTTTAAAAACTCAGTATTCTGGTATATATAGGCTTGTTATGACGTGAAACAACCATTTATATGATTTTTTCGAAGTTTGAAAGAAGTAAAGTAAACGCGATTTTACACTCACTAGGGACTAGAAAATCGATTTTCTTGACTTGTTGAAAACTCAATATTCTGGGTATATATAGGCTTATTATGAGGTGATACATCCATTTATATGATTTTTAAGCAGTTTGAAAGAAGTGAAGTAAACGCGATTTTACACTCACTAGGGGCTAGAAAGTCGAATTTCTTCACTTTCTAAAAACTCAGTATTCTTGGTATATATGGGCTTATTATGACATGAAACAACCATTTATATGATTTTTTCGAAGTTTGAAAGAAGTGAAGTAAACGCGATTTTACACTCACTAGGGGCTAGAAAATAAATTTTCTTGACTTGTTAAAAACTCAATATTCTTGGTATATAGAGGCTAATTATGAGGTGATACATCATTTATATAATTTTTTAGCAGTTTGAAAGAAGTGTAGTAAACGCGATTTTACACTCACTAGTGGCTAGAAAATCGATTTTCTTGACTTTTTGAAAACTCAGTATTTTACGTATATATAGGCTTATTATGAGGTGATACATCCATTTATATGATTTTTAAGCAGTTTGAAAGAAGTGAAGTAAACGCGATTTTACACTCACTAGGGGCTAGAATATCGATTTTCTTGACTTGATGAAAACTGAATCTTTTTGGTATATAGAGGCTTATTATAAGTTATATACATCGATTTATATGATTTTTAAGCAGTTTGAACGAAGTGAAGTAAACGCGATTTTACACTCACTAGTGGCTAGAAAATCGAATTTCTTGACTTTTTAAAAACTCAGTATTCTGGTATATATAGGCTTGTTATGACGTGAAACAACCATTTATATGATTTTTTCGTAGTTAGAAAGAAGTGAAGTAAACGCGATTTTACACTCACTAGGGGCTAGAAAATCAATTTTCTTGACTTGTTAAAAACTCAATATTCTTGGTATATAGAGGCTTATTATGAGGTGATACATCCATTTATATGATTTTTAGGCAGTTTGAAAGAAGTGAAGTAAACGCGATTTTACACTCACTAGGGGCTAGAAAATCGAATTTCTTGACTTTTTGAAAACTCAGTATTCTTGGGATATATAGGCTTATTATGGCGTGAAACAACCATTTATATGATTTTTTCGAAGTTTGAAAGAAGTGAAGTAAACGCGATTTTACACTCACTGGTGTCTAGAAAATCGGTTTTTTTGACTTTTTGAAAACTCAGTATTTTTGGTATATAAAGGCTTATTATGAGGTGATACATCCATTTATATGACTTTTAGGCAATTTGAAAGAAGTGAAGTAAACGCGATTTTACACTCACTAGGGGCTAGAAAATCGAATTTCTTGACTTTTTAAAAACTCAGTATTCTGGTATATATTGGCTTGTTATGACGTGAAACAACCATTTATATGATTTTTTCGAAGTTTGAAAGAAGTAAAGTAAACGCGATTTTACACTCACTAGGGACTAGAAAATCGATTTTCTTGACTTGTTGAAAACTCAATTATCTGGGTATATATAGGCTTATTATGAGGTGATACATCCGTTTATATGATTTTTAGGCAGTTTGAAAGAAGTGAAGTAAACGCGATTTTTCACTCACTAGGGGCTAGAAAATCGAATTTCTTGACTTGTTAAAAACTCAATATTCTTGGTATATACAGGCTTATTATGAGGTGATACATCGGTTTATATGATTTTTAGGCAGTTTGAAAGAAGTGAAGTAAACGCGATTTTACACTCACTAGGGGCTAGAAAATCGAATTTCTTGACTTTTTAAACACTCAGTATTCTTGGGACATATAGGCTTATTATGGCGTGAAACAACCACTTATATGATTTTTTCGAAGTTTGAAAGAAGTGAAGTAAACGCGATTTTACACTCACTAGTGGCTAGAAAATCGATTTTCTACTTTTTGAAAACTCAGTATTTTTGGTATATAAAGGCTTATTATAAGTTAATACATCGATTTATATGATTTTAAGCAGTTTGAAAGAATTGAAGTAAACGCGATTTTACACTCACTAGTGGCTAGAAAATCGAATTTCTTGACTTGTTAAAAACTCAATATTCTTGGTATATAAAGGCTTATTATAAGTTAATACATCGATATTATATGATTTTTAAGCAGTTTGAAAGAAGTGAAGTAAACGCGATTTTACACTCAATAGTGGCTAGAAAATCGAATTTGTTGACTGTTTAAAAACCTAGTTATCTTGGTATATATAGGCTTGTTATGACGTGAAACAACCATTTATATGATTTTTTCGAAGTTTGAAAGAAGTAAAGTAAACGCGATTTTACACTCACTAGGGGCTAGAAAATCGATTTTCTTGACTTGTTAAAAACTCAATAGTCTTGGTATATACAGGCTTATTATGAGGTGATACATCCATTTATATGACTTTTAGGCAATTTGAAAGAAGTGAAGTAAACGCGATTTTACACTCACTAGGGGCTAGAAAATCGAATTTCTTGACTTTTTAAAAACTCAGTATTCAGGGATATATAGGCTTATTATGGCGTGAAACAACCATTTATATGATTTTTTCGAAGTTTGAAAGAAGTGAAGTAAACGCGATTTTACACTCACTAGAGGCTAGAAAATCGATTTTCTTGACTTGTTGAAAACTCAATATTCTGGGTATATATAGGCTTATTATGAGGTGATACATCCATTTATATGATTTTTAAGCAGTTTGAAAGAAGTGAAGTAAACGCGATTTTACACTCACTAGGGGCTAGAAAGTCGAATTTCTTCACTTTCTAAAAACTCAGTATTCTTGGTATATATGGGCTTATTATGACATGAAACAACCATTTATATGATTTTTTCGAAGTTTGAAAGAAGTGAAGTAAACGCGATTTTACACTCACTAGGGTATAGAAAATAAATTTTCTTGACTTGTTAAAAACTCAATATTCTTGGTATATAGAGGCTAATTATGAGGTGATACATCATTTATATAATTTTTTAGCAGTTTGAAAGAAGTGTAGTAAACGCGATTTTACACTCACTAGTGGCTAGAAAATCGATTTTCTTGACTTTTTGAAAACTCAGTATTTTACGTATATATAGGCTTATTATGAGGTGATACATCCATTTATATGATTTTTAAGCAGTTTGAAAGAAGTGAAGTAAACGCGATTTTACACTCACTAGGGGCTAGAATATCGATTTTCTTGACTTGATGAAAACTGAATCTTTTTGGTATATAGAGGCTTATTATAAGTTATATACATCGATTTATATGATTTTTAAGCAGTTTGAACGAAGTGAAGTAAACGCGATTTTACACTCACTAGTGGCTAGAAAATCGAATTTCTTGACTTTTTAAAAACTCAGTATTCTGGTATATATAGGCTTGTTATGACGTGAAACAACCATTTATATGATTTTTTCGTAGTTAGAAAGAAGTGAAGTAAACGCGATTTTACACTCACTAGGGGCTAGAAAATCAATTTTCTTGACTTGTTAAAAACTCAATATTCTTGGTATATAGAGGCTTATTATGAGGTGATACATCCATTTATATGATTTTTAGGCAGTTTGAAAGAAGTGAAGTAAACGCGATTTTACACTCACTAGGGGCTAGAAAATCGAATTTCTTGACTTTTTGAAAACTCAGTATTCTTGGGATATATAGGCTTATTATGGCGTGAAACAACCATTTATATGATTTTTTCGAAGTTTGAAAGAAGTGAAGTAAACGCGATTTTACACTCACTGGTGTCTAGAAAATCGGTTTTTTTGACTTTTTGAAAACTCAGTATTTTTGGTATATAAAGGCTTATTATGAGGTGATACATCCATTTATATGACTTTTAGGCAATTTGAAAGAAGTGAAGTAAACGCGATTTTACACTCACTAGGGGCTAGAAAATCGAATTTCTTGACTTTTTAAAAACTCAGTATTCTGGTATATATTGGCTTGTTATGACGTGAAACAACCATTTATATGATTTTTTCGAAGTTTGAAAGAAGTAAAGTAAACGCGATTTTACACTCACTAGGGACTAGAAAATCGATTTTCTTGACTTGTTGAAAACTCAATTATCTGGGTATATATAGGCTTATTATGAGGTGATACATCCGTTTATATGATTTTTAGGCAGTTTGAAAGAAGTGAAGTAAACGCGATTTTACACTCACTAGGGGCTAGAAAATCGAATTTCTTGACTTGTTAAAAACTCAATATTCTTGGTATATACAGGCTTATTATGAGGTGATACATCGGTTTATATGATTTTTAGGCAGTTTGAAAGAAGTGAAGTAAACGCGATTTTACACTCACTAGGGGCTAGAAAATCGAATTTCTTGACTTTTTAAACACTCAGTATTCTTGGGACATATAGGCTTATTATGGCGTGAAACAACCACTTATATGATTTTTTCGAAGTTTGAAAGAAGTGAAGTAAACGCGATTTTACACTCACTAGTGGCTAGAAAATCGATTTTCTACTTTTTGAAAACTCAGTATTTTTGGTATATAAAGGCTTATTATAAGTTAATACATCGATTTATATGATTTTAAGCAGTTTGAAAGAATTGAAGTAAACGCGATTTTACACTCACTAGTGGCTAGAAAATCGAATTTCTTGACTTGTTAAAAACTCAATATTCTTGGTATATAAAGGCTTATTATAAGTTAATACATCGATATTATATGATTTTTAAGCAGTTTGAAAGAAGTGAAGTAAACGCGATTTTACACTCAATAGTGGCTAGAAAATCGAATTTGTTGACTGTTTAAAAACCTAGTTATCTTGGTATATATAGGCTTATTATGACGTGAAACAACCATTTATATGATTTTTAAGCAGTTTGAAAGAAGTGAAGTAAACGCGATTTTACACTTACTAGTGGCTAGAAAATCGAATTTCTTGACTTGTTAAAAACTCAATATTCTTGGTATATAAAGGCTTATTATAAGTTAATACATCGATTTATATGATTTTCAAGCAGTTTGAAAGAAGTGAAGTAAACGCGATCTTACACTCACTAGTGGCTAGAAAATCGAATTTCTTGACTTTTTAAAAACTCAGTATTCTGGTATATATAGGCTTGTTATGACGTGAAACAACCATTTATATGATTTTTTCGAAGTTTGAAAGAAGTAAAGTAAACGCGATTTTACACTCACTAGGGACTAGAAAATCGATTTTCTTGACTTGTTGAAAACTCAATTATCTGGGTATATATAGGCTTATTATGAGGTGATACATCCGTTTATATGATTTTTAGGCAGTTTGAAAGATGTGAAGTAAACGCGATTTTACACTCACTAGGGGCTACAAAATCGAATTTCTTGACTTTTTAAACACTCAGTATTCTTGGGACATATAGGCTTATTATGGCGTGAAACAACCACTTATATGATTTTTTCGAAGTTTGAAGGAAGTGAAGTAAACGCGATTTTACACTCACTAGTGGCTAGAAAATCAATTTTCTACTTTTTGAAAACTCAGTATTTTTGGTATATAAAGGCTTACTATAAGTTAATACATCGATTTATATGATTTTTAAGCAGTTTGAAAGAATTGAAGTAAACGCGATTTTACACTCACTAGTGGCTAGAAAATCGAATTTCCTGACTTGTTAAAAACTCAATATTCTTGGTATATAAAGGCTTATTATAAGTTAATACATCGATATTATATGATTTTTAAGCAGTTTGAAAGAAGTGAAGTAAACGCGATTTTACACTCAATAGTGGCTAGAAAATCGAATTTGTTGACTTTTTAAAAACTCAGCATTCTGGTATATATAGGCTTGTTATGACGTGAAACAACCATTTATATGATTTTTTCGAAGTTTGAAAGAAGTGAAGTAAACGCGATTTTACACTCACTACGGGCTACAAAATAAATTATCTTGACTTGTTAAAAACTCAATATTCTTGGTGTATAGAGGCTTATTATAAGTTAATACATCGATTTATATGATTTTTAAGCAGTTTGAAAGAATTGAAGTAAACGCGATTTTACACTCACTAGTGGCTAGAAAATCGAATTTCTTGACTTTTTAAAAACCTAGTTATCTTGGTATATATAGGCTTATTATGACGTGAAACAACCATTTATATGATTTTTAAGCAGTTTGAAAGAAGTGAAGTAAACGCGATTTTACACTCACTAGTGGCTAGAAAATCGAATTTCTTGACTTGTTAAAAACTCAATATTCTTGGTATATAAAGGCTTATTATAAGTTAATACATCGATTTATATGATTTTCAAGCAGTTTGAAAGAAGTGAAGTAAACGCGATCTTACACTCACTAGTGGCTAGAAAATCGAATTTCTTGACTTTTTAAAAACTCAGTATTCTGGTATATATAGGCTTGTTATGACGTGAAACAACCATTTATATGATTTTTTCGAAGTTTGAAAGAAGTAAAGTAAACGCGATTTTACACTCACTAGGGACTAGAAAATCGATTTTCTTGACTTGTTGAAAACTCAATTATCTGGGTATATATAGGCTTATTATGAGGTGATACATCCGTTTATATGATTTTTAGGCAGTTTGAAAGAAGTGAAGTAAACGCGATTTTACACTCACTAGGGGCTAGAAAATCGAATTTCTTGACTTTTTAAACACTCAGTATTCTTGGGACATATAGGCTTATTATGGCGTGAAACAACCACTTATATGATTTTTTCGAAGTTTGAAGGAAGTGAAGTAAACGCGATTTTACACTCACTAGTGGCTAGAAAATCGATTTTCTACTTTTTGAAAACTCAGTATTTTTGGTATATAAAGGCTTACTATAAGTTAATACATCGATTTATATGATTTTTAAGCAGTCTGAAAGAATTGAAGTAAACGCGATTTTACACTCACTAGTGGCTAGAAAATCGAATTTCTTGACTTTTTAAAAACCTAGTTTTCTTGGTATATATAGGCTTATTATGACGTGAAACAACCATTTATATGATTTTTAAACAGTTTGAAAGAAGTGAAGTAAACGCGATTTTACACTCACTAGGGGCTAGAAAATCAATTTTCTTGACTTGTTAAAAACTCAATATTCTTGGTGTATAGAGGCTTATTATAAGTTAATACATCGATTTATATGATTTTTAAGCAGTTTGAAAGAATTGAAGTAAACGCGATTTTACACTCACTAGTGGCTAGAAAATCGAATTTCTTGACTTTTTAAAAACCTAGTTATCTTGGTATATATAGGCTTATTATGACGTGAAACAACCATTTATATGATTTTTAAGCAGTTTGAAAGAAGTGAAGTAAACGCGATTTTACACTCACTAGTGGCTAGAAAATCGATTTTCTTGACTTGTGAAAAACTCAATATTCTTGGTATATACAGGCTTATTATAAGGTGATACATCCATTTATATGATTTTTAGGCAGTTTGAAAGAAGTGAAGTAAACGCGATTTTACACTCACTAGGGGCTAGAAAATCGAATTTCTTGACTTTTTAAAAACTCAGTATTCTTGGGATATATAGGCTTATTATGGCGTGAAAACACCATTTATAAGAATTTTTCGAAGTTTGAAAGAAGTGAAGTAAACGCGATTTTACACTCACTAGGGGCTAGAAGATCGATTTTCTTGACTTGTTGAAAACTCAATATTCTGGGTATATATAGGCTTATTTTGAGGTGATACATCCATTTATGTGATTTTTAAGCAGTTTGAAAGAAGTGAAGTAAACGCGATTTTACAATCACTAGGAGCTAGAAAATCAATTTTCTTGACTTATTGAAAAATCAATATTCTTGGTATATATAGGCTTATTATGAGGTGATACTTCCATTTATATGATTTTTAAGCAGTTTGAAAGAAGTGAAGTAAACGCGATTTTACACTCACTAGGGGCTAGAAAATCGAATTTCTTCACTTTTTAAAAACTCAGTATTTTAGGTATATAGAGGCTTATTATGAGGTAAGAGATCAATTTATATGATTTTTAAGCAGTTTGAAAGAAGTGAAGTAAACGCGATTTTACACTCACTAGTGGCTAGAAAATCGAATTTCTTGACTTTTTAAAAACTCAGTATTCTGGTATATATAGGCTTGTTATGACGTGAAACAACCATTTATATGATTTTTTCGAAGTTTGAAAGAAGTGAAGTAAACGCGATTTTAAACTCAATAGAGGCTAGAAAATCGAGTTTCTTGACTTTCGAAACCTCAGTATTTTTGGTATATTTAGGCTTATTATGAGGTGATACATCCATTTATATGATTTTTAAGCAGTTTGAAAGAAGTGCAGTAAACGCGATTTTACACTCACTAGGGGCTAGAAAATCGAATTTCTTGTCTTTTTGAAAACTCAGTATTTTTGGTATATAGAGGCTTATTATAAGTTAATACATCGAATTATATGATTTATTCGAAGTTTGAAAGAAGTGAAGTAAACGCGATTTTACAATCACTAGGAGCTAGAAAATCCATTTTCTTGACTTATTGAAAAATCAATATTCTTGGTATATATAGGCTTATTATGAGGTGATACATCCATTTATATGATTTTTAAGCAGTTTGAAAGAAGTGAAGTAAACGCGATTTTACACTCACTAGGGGCTAGAAAATCGATTTTCTACTTTTTGAAAACTCAGAATTTTTGGTATATAAAGGCTTATTATAATTTAATACATCGATTTATATCATTTTTTCGAAGTTTGAAAGAAGTGAAGTAAACGCGATTTTACACTCACTAGTGGCTAGAAAATCGAATTTCTTGACTTTTTAAAAACCTAGTTATCTTGGTATATATAGGCTTATTATGACGTGAAACAACCATTTATATGATTTTTAGGCAGTTTGAAAGAAGTGAAGTAAACGCGATTTTACACTCACTAGGGGCTAGAAAATCGAATTTCTTGACTTTTTAAACACTCAGTATTCTTGGGATATATAGGCTTATTATGGCGTGAAACAACCATTTATATGATTTTTTCGAAGTTTGAAAGAAGTGAAGTAAACGCGATTTTACACTCACTAGTGGCTAGAAAATCGAATTTCTTGACTTGTTAAAAACTCAATATTCTTGGTATATAAAGGCTTATTATAAGTTAATACATCGATTTATATGATTTTCAAGCAGTTTGAAAGAAGTGAAGTAAACGCGATCTTACACTCACTAGTGGCTAGAAAATCGAATTTCTTGACTTTTTAAAAACTCAGTATTCTGGTATATATAGGCTTGTTATGACGTGAAACAACCATTTATATGATTTTTTCGAAGTTTGAAAGAAGTAAAGTAAACGCGATTTTACACTCACTAGGGACTAGAAAATCGATTTTCTTGACTTGTTGAAAACTCAATTATCTGGGTATATATAGGCTTATTATGAGGTGATACATCCGTTTATATGATTTTTAGGCAGTTTGAAAGAAGTGAAGTAAACGCGATTTTACACTCACTAGGGGCTAGAAAATCGAATTTCTTGACTTTTTAAACACTCAGTATTCTTGGGACATATAGGCTTATTATGGCGTGAAACAACCACTTATATGATTTTTTCGAAGTTTGAAGGAAGTGAAGTAAACGCGATTTTACACTCACTAGTGGCTAGAAAATCGATTTTCTACTTTTTGAAAACTCAGTATTTTTGGTATATAAAGGCTTACTATAAGTTAATACATCGATTTATATGATTTTTAAGCAGTCTGAAAGAATTGAAGTAAACGCGATTTTACACTCACTAGTGGCTAGAAAATCGAATTTCTTGACTTTTTAAAAACCTAGTTATCTTGGTATATATAGGCTTATTATGACGTGAAACAACCATTTATATGATTTTTAAGCAGTTTGAAAGAAGTGAAGTAAACGCGATTTTACACTCACTAGTGGCTAGAAAATCGATTTTCTTGACTTGTTAAAAACTCAATATTCTTGGTATATACAGGCTTATTATAAGGTGATACATCCATTTATATGATTTTTAGGCAGTTTGAAAGAAGTGAAGTAAACGCGATTTTACACTCACTAGGGGCTAGAAAATCGAATTTCTTGACTTTTTAAACACTCAGTATTCTTGGGACATATAGGCTTATTATGGCGTGAAACAGCCACTTATATGATTTTTTCGAAGTTTGAAAGAAGTGAAGTAAACGCGATTTTACACTCACTAGTGGCTAGAAAATCGATTTTCTACTTTTTGAAAACTCAGTATTTTTGGTATATAAAGGCTTATTATAAGTTAATACATCGATTTATATGATTTTTAAGCAGTTTGAAAGAATTGAAGTAAACGCGATTTTACACTCACTAGTGGCTAGAAAATCGAATTTCTTGACTTGTTAAAAACTCAATATTCTTGGTATATAAAGGCTTATTATAAGTTAATACATCGATATTATATGATTTTTAAGCAGTTTGAAAGAAGTGAAGTAAACGCGATTTTACACTCAATAGTGGCTAGAAAATCGAATTTGTTGACTTTTTAAAAACTCAGTATTCTGGTATATATAGGCTTGTTATGACGTGAAACAACCATTTATATGATTTTTTCGAAGTTTGAAAGAAGTGAAGTAAACGCGATTTTACACTCACTACGGGCTACAAAATAAATTTTCTTGACTTGTTAAAAACTCAATATTCTTGGTGTATAGAGGCTTATTATAAGTTAATACATCGATTTATATGATTTTTAAGCAGTTTGAAAGAATTGAAGTAAACGCGATTTTACACTCACTAGTGGCTAGAAAATCGAATTTCTTGACTTTTTAAAAACTCAATATTCTTGGTATATAAAGGCTTATTATAAGTTAATACATCGATTTATATGATTTTCAAGCAGTTTGAAAGAAGTGAAGTAAACGCGATCTTACACTCACTAGTGGCTAGAAAATCGAATTTCTTGACTTTTTAAAAACTCAGTATTCTGGTATATATAGGCTTGTTATGACGTGAAACAACCATTTATATGATTTTTTCGAAGTTTGAAAGAAGTAAAGTAAACGCGATTTTACACTCACTAGGGACTAGAAAATCGATTTTCTTGACTTGTTGAAAACTCAATTATCTGGGTATATATAGGCTTATTATGAGGTGATACATCCGTTTATATGATTTTTAGGCAGTTTGAAAGAAGTGAAGTAAACGCGATTTTACACTCACTAGGGGCTAGAAAATCGAATTTCTTGACTTTTTAAACACTCAGTATTCTTGGGACATATAGGCTTATTATGGCGTGAAACAACCACTTATATGATTTTTTCGAAGTTTGAAGGAAGTGAAGTAAACGCGATTTTACACTCACTAGTGGCTAGAAAATCGATTTTCTACTTTTTGAAAACTCAGTATTTTTGGTATATAAAGGCTTACTATAAGTTAATACATCGATTTATATGATTTTTAAGCAGTCTGAAAGAATTGAAGTAAACGCGATTTTACACTCACTAGTGGCTAGAAAATCGAATTTCTTGACTTTTTAAAAACCTAGTTATCTTGGTATATATAGGCTTATTATGACGTGAAACAACCATTTATATGATTTTTAAACAGTTTGAAAGAAGTGAAGTAAACGCGATTTTACACTCACTAGGGGCTAGAAAATCAATTTTCTTGACTTGTTAAAAACTCAATATTCTTGGTGTATAGAGGCTTATTATAAGTTAATACATCGATTTATATGATTTTTAAGCAGTTTGAAAGAATTGAAGTAAACGCGATTTTACACTCACTAGTGGCTAGAAAATCGAATTTCTTGACTTTTTAAAAACCTAGTTATCTTGGTATATATAGGCTTATTATGACGTGAAACAACCATTTATATGATTTTTAAGCAGTTTGAAAGAAGTGAAGTAAACGCGATTTTACACTCACTAGTGGCTAGAAAATCGATTTTCTTGACTTGTGAAAAACTCAATATTCTTGGTATATACAGGCTTATTATAAGGTGATACATCCATTTATATGATTTTTAGGCAGTTTGAAAGAAGTGAAGTAAACGCGATTTTACACTCACTAGGGGCTAGAAAATCGAATTTCTTGACTTTTTAAAAACTCAGTATTCTTGGGATATATAGGCTTATTATGGCGTGAAAACACCATTTATATAAATTTTTCGAAGTTTGAAAGAAGTGAAGTAAACGCGATTTTACACTCACTAGGGGCTAGAAGATCGATTTTCTTGACTTGTTGAAAACTCAATATTCTGGGTATATATAGGCTTATTTTGAGGTGATACATCCATTTATGTGATTTTTAAGCAGTTTGAAACAAGTGAAGTAAACGCGATTTTACAATCACTAGGAGCTAGAAAATCAATTTTCTTGACTTATTGAAAAATCAATATTCTTGGTATATATAGGCTTATTATGAGGTGATACTTCCATTTATATGATTTTTAAGCAGTTTGAAAGAAGTGAAGTAAACGCGATTTTACACTCACTAGGGGCTAGAAAATCGAATTTCTTCACTTTTTAAAAACTCAGTATTTTAGGTATATAGAGGCTTATTATGAGGTAAGAGATCAATTTATATGATTTTTAAGCAGTTTGAAAGAAGTGAAGTAAACGCGATTTTACACTCACTAGTGGCTAGAAAATCGAATTTCTTGACTTTTTAAAAACTCAGTATTCTGGTATATATAGGCTTGTTATGACGTGAAACAACCATTTATATGATTTTTTCGAAGTTTGAAAGAAGTGAAGTAAACGCGATTTTAAACTCAATAGAGGCTAGAAAATCGAGTTTCTTGACTTTCGAAACCTCAGTATTTTTGGTATATTTAGGCTTATTATGAGGTGATACATCCATTTATATGATTTTTAAGCAGTTTGAAAGAAGTGCAGTAAACGCGATTTTACACTCACTAGGGGCTAGAAAATCGAATTTCTTGTCTTTTTGAAAACTCAGTATTTTTGGTATATAGAGGCTTATTATAAGTTAATACATCGAATTATATGATTTATTCGAAGTTTGAAAGAAGTGAAGTAAACGCGATTTTACAATCACTAGGAGCTAGAAAATCCATTTTCTTGACTTATTGAAAAATCAATATTCTTGGTATATATAGGCTTATTATGAGGTGATACATCCATTTATATGATTTTTAAGCAGTTTGAAAGAAGTGAAGTAAACGCGATTTTACACTCACTAGGGGCTAGAAAATCGATTTTCTACTTTTTGAAAACTCAGAATTTTTGGTATATAAAGGCTTATTATAATTTAATACATCGATTTATATCATTTTTTCGAAGTTTGAAAGAAGTGAAGTAAACGCGATTTTACACTCACTAGTGGCTAGAAAATCGAATTTCTTGACTTTTTAAAAACCTAGTTATCTTGGTATATATAGGCTTATTATGACGTGAAACAACCATTTATATGATTTTTAGGCAGTTTGAAAGAAGTGAAGTAAACGCGATTTTACACTCACTAGTGGCTAGAAAATCGATTTTCTACTTTTTGAAAACTCAGTATTTTTGGTATATAAAGGCTTACTATAAGTTAATACATCGATTTATATGATTTTTAAGCAGTTTGAAAGAATTGAAGTAAACGCGATTTTACACTCACTAGTGGCTAGAAAATCGAATTTCTTGACTTTTTAAAAACTCAATATTCTTGGTATATACAGGCTTATTATGAGGTGATACATCCATTTATATGATTTTTAGGCAGTTTGAAAGAAGTGAAGTAAACGCGATTTTACACTCACTAGGGGCTAGAAAATCGAATTTCTTGACTTTTTAGAAACTCAGTATTCTTGGGATATATAGGCTTATTATGGCGTGAAACAACCATTTATATGATTTTTTCGAAGTTTGAAAGAAGTGAAGTAAACGCGATTTTACACTCACTAGGGGCTAGAAAATCGATTTTCTTGACTTGAAAACTCAATATTCTGGGTATATATAGGCTTATTATGAGGTGATACATCCATTTATATGATTTTTAAGCAGTTTGAAAGAAGTGAAGTATACGCGATTTTACACTCACTAGGGGCTAGAAAGTCGAATTTCTTCACTTTCTAAAAACTCAGTATTCTTGGTATATATGGGCTTATTATGACATGAAACAAACATTTATATGATTTTTTCGAAGTTTGAAAGAAGTGAAGTAAACGCGATTTTACACTCACTAGTGGCTAGAAAATCGATTTTCTTGACTTTTTGAAAACTCAGTATTTTTGGTATATAAAGGCTTATTATAAGTTAATACATCGATTTATATGATTTTTAAGCAGTTTGAAAGAATTGAAGTAAACGCGATTTTACACTCACTAGTGGCTAGAAAATCGAATTTCTTGACTTGTTAAAAACTCAATATTCTTGGTGTATAGAGGCTTATTATAAGTTAATACATCGATTTATATGATTTTTAAGCAGTTTGAAAGAATTGAAGTAAACGCGATTTTACACTCACTAGTGGCTAGAAAATCGAATTTCTTGACTTTTTAAAAACCTAGTTATCTTGGTATATATAGGCTTATTATGACGTGAAACAACCATTTATAAGATTTTTAAGCAGTTTGAAAGAAGTGAAGTAAACGCGATTTTACACTCACTAGGGGCTAGAAAATCGAATTTCTTGACTTGTTAAAAACTCAATATTCTTGGTATATACAGGCTTAATATGAGGTGATACATCCGTTTATATGATTTTTAGGCAGTTTGAAAGAAGTGAAGTAAACGCGATTTTACACTCACTAGTGGCTAGAAAATCGATTTTCTACTTTTTGAAAACTCAGTATTCTTGGTATATAAAGGCTTATTATAAGTTAATACATCGATATTATATGATTTTTAAGCAGTTTGAAAGAAGTGAAGTAAACGCGATTTTACACTCAATAGTGGCTAGAAAATCGAATTTGTTGACTTTTTAAAAACTCAGTATTCTGGTATATATAGGCTTGTTATGACGTGAAACAACCATTTATATGATTTTTTCGAAGTTTGAAAGAAGTGAAGTAAACGCGATTTTACACTCACTAGGGGCTACAAAATAAATTTTCTTGACTTGTTAAAAACTCAATATTCTTGGTGTATAGAGGCTTATTATAAGTTAATACATCGATTTATATGATTTTTAAGCAGTTTGAAAGAATTGAAGTAAACGTGATTTTACACTCACTAGTGGCTAGAAAATCGAATTTCTTGACTTTTTAAAAACCTAGTTATCTTGGTATATATAGGCTTATTATGACGTGAAACAACCATTTATATGATTTTTAAGCAGTTTGAAAGAAGTGAAGTAAACGCGATTTTACACTCACTAGTGGCTAGAAAATCGAATTTCTTGACTTGTTAAAAACTCAATATTCTTGGTATATAAAGGCTTATTATAAGTTAATACATCGATTTATATGATTTTCAAGCAGTTTGAAAGAAGTGAAGTAAACGCGATCTTACACTCACTAGTGGCTAGAAAATCGAATTTCTTGACTTTTTAAAAACTCAGTATTCTGGTATATATGGGCTTGTTATGACGTGAAACAACCATTTATATGATTTTTTCGAAGTTTGAAAGAAGTAAAGTAAACGCGATTTTACACTCACTAGGGACTAGAAAATCGATTTTCTTGACTTGTTGAAAACTCAATTATCTGGGTATATATAGGCTTATTATGAGGTGATACATCCGTTTATATGATTTTTAGGCAGTTTGAAAGAAGTGAAGTAAACGCGATTTTACACTCACTAGGGGCTAGAAAATCGAATTTCTTGACTTTTTAAACACTCAGTATTCTTGGGACATATAGGCTTATTATGGCGTGAAACAACCACTTATATGATTTTTTCGAAGTTTGAAGGAAGTGAAGTAAACGCGATTTTACACTCACTAGTGGCTAGAAAATCGATTTTCTACTTTTTGAAAACTCAGTATTTTTGGTATATAAAGGCTTACTATAAGTTAATACATCGATTTATATGATTTTTAAGCAGTCTGAAAGAATTGAAGTAAACGCGATTTTACACTCACTAGTGGCTAGAAAATCGAATTTCTTGACTTTTTAAAAACCTAGTTATCTTGGTATATATAGGCTTATTATGACGTGAAACAACCATTTATATGATTTTTAAGCAGTTTGAAAGAAGTGAAGTAAACGCGATTTTACACTCACTAGGGGCTAGAAAATCAATTTTCTTGACTTGTTAAAAACTCAATATTCTTGGTGTATACAGGCTTATTATAAGTTAATACATCGATTTATATGATTTTTAAGCAGTTTGAAAGAATTGAAGTAAACGCGATTTTACACTCACTAGTGGCTAGAAAATCGAATTTCTTGACTTTTTAAAAACCTAGTTATCTTGGTATATATAGGCTTATTATGACGTGAAACAACCATTTATATGATTTTTAAGCAGTTTGAAAGAAGTGAAGTAAACGCGATTTTACACTCACTAGTGGCTAAAAAATCGATTTTCTTGACTTGTTAAAAACTCAATATTCTTGGTATATACAGGCTTATTATGAGGTGATACATCCATTTATATGATTTTTAGGCAGTTTGAAAGAAGTGAAGTAAACGCGATTTTACACTCACTAGTGGCTAGAAAATCGATTTTCTACTTTTTGAAAACTCAGTATTTTTGGTATATAAAGGCTTACTATAAGTTAATACATCGATTTATATGATTTTTAAGCAGTTTGAAAGAATTGAATTAAACGCGATTTTACACTCACTAGTGGCTAGAAAATCGAATTTCTTGACTTTTTAAAAACCTAGTTATCTTGGTATATATAGGCTTATTATGACGTGAAACAACCATTTATATGATTTTTAAGCAGTTTGAAAGAAGTGAAGTAAACGCGATTTTACACTTACTAGGGGCCAGAAAATCAATTTTCTTGACTTGTTAAAAACTCAATATTCTTGGTGTATAGAGGCTTATTAAAAGTTAATACATCGATTTATATGATTTTTAAGCAGTTTGAAAGAATTGAAGTAAACGCGATTTTACACTCACTAGTGGCTAGAAAATCGAATTTCTTGACTTTTTAAAAACCTAGTTATCTTGTTATATATAGGCTTTTTATGACGTGAAACAACCATTTATATGATTTTTAAGCAGTTTGAAAGAAGTGAAGTAAACGCGATTTTACACTCACTAGTGGCTAGAAAATCGATTTTCTTGACTTGTTAAAAACTCAATATTCTTGGTATATACAGGCTTATTATGAGGTGATACATCGATTTATATGATTTTTAAGCAGTTTGAAAGAATTGAAGTAAACGCGATTTTACACTCATTAGGGGCTAGAAAATCGATTTTCTTGACTTGTTAAAAACTCAATATTCTTGGTATATACAGGCTTATTATAAGGTGATACATCCATTTATATGATTTTTAGGCAGTTTGAAAGAAGTGAAGTAAACGCGATTTTACACTCACTAGGGGCTAGAAAATCGAATTTCTTGACTTTTTAAACACTCAGTATTCTTGGGACATATAGGCTTATTATGGCGTGAAACAACCACTTATATGATTTTTTCGAAGTTTGAAGGAAGTGAAGTAAACGCGATTTTACACTCAGTAGTGGCTAGAAAATCGATTTTCTACTTTTTGAAAACTCAGTATTTTTGGTATATAAAGGCTTACTATAAGTTAATACATCGATTTATATGATTTTTAAGCAGTCTGAAAGAATTGAAGTAAACGCGATTTTACACTCACTAGTGGCTAGAAAATCGAATTTCTTGACTTTTTAAAAACCTAGTTATCTTGGTATATATAGGCTTATTATGACGTGAAACAACCATTTATATGATTTTTAAGCAGTTTGAAAGAAGTGAAGTAAACGCGATTTTACACTCACTAGTGGCTAGAAAATCGATTTTCTTGACTTGTTAAAAACTCAATATTCTTGGTATATACAGGCTTATTATAAGGTGATGCATCCATTTATATGATTTTTAGGCAGTTTGAAAGAAGTGAAGTAAACGCGATTTTACACTCACTAGGGGCTAGAAAATCGAATTTCTTGACTTTTTAAACACTCAGTATTCTTGGGACATATAGGCTTATTATGGCGTGAAACAACCACTTATATGATTTTTTCGAAGTTTGAAAGAAGTGAAGTAAACGCGATTTTACACTCACTAGTGGCTAGAAAATCGATTTTCTACTTTTTGAAAACTCAGTATTTTTGGTATATAAAGGCTTATTATAAGTTAATACATCGATTTATATGATTTTTAAGCAGTTTGAAAGAATTGAAGTAAACGCGATTTTACACTCACTAGTGGCTAGAAAATCGAATTTCTTGACTTGTTAAAAACTCAATATTCTTGGTATATAAAGGCTTATTATAAGTTAATACATCGATATTATATGATTTTTAAGCAGTTTGAAAGAAGTGAAGTAAACGCGATTTTACACTCAATAGTGGCTAGAAAATCGAATTTGTTGACTTTTTAAAAACTCAGTATTCTGGTATATATAGGCTTGTTATGACGTGAAACAACCATTTATATGATTTTTTCGAAGTTTGAAAGAAGTGAAGTAAACGCGATTTTACACTCACTACGGGCTACAAAATAAATTTTCTTGACTTGTTAAAAACTCAATATTCTTGGTGTATAGAGGCTTATTATAAGTTAATACATCGATTTATATGATTTTTAAGCAGTTTGAAAGAATTGAAGTAAACGCGATTTTACACTCACTAGTGGCTAGAAAATCGAATTTCTTGACTTTTTAAAAACTCAATATTCTTGGTATATAAAGGCTTATTATAAGTTAATACATCGATTTATATGATTTTCAAGCAGTTTGAAAGAAGTGAAGTAAACGCGATCTTACACTCACTAGTGGCTAGAAAATCGAATTTCTTGACTTTTTAAAAACTCAGTATTCTGGTATATATAGGCTTGTTATGACGTGAAACAACCATTTATATGATTTTTTCGAAGTTTGAAAGAAGTAAAGTAAACGCGATTTTACACTCACTAGGGACTAGAAAATCGATTTTCTTGACTTGTTGAAAACTCAATTATCTGGGTATATATAGGCTTATTATGAGGTGATACATCCGTTTATATGATTTTTAGGCAGTTTGAAAGAAGTGAAGTAAACGCGATTTTACACTCACTAGGGGCTAGAAAATCGAATTTCTTGACTTTTTAAACACTCAGTATTCTTGGGACATATAGGCTTATTATGGCGTGAAACAACCACTTATATGATTTTTTCGAAGTTTGAAGGAAGTGAAGTAAACGCGATTTTACACTCACTAGTGGCTAGAAAATCGATTTTCTACTTTTTGAAAACTCAGTATTTTTGGTATATAAAGGCTTACTATAAGTTAATACATCGATTTATATGATTTTTAAGCAGTCTGAAAGAATTGAAGTAAACGCGATTTTACACTCACTAGTGGCTAGAAAATCGAATTTCTTGACTTTTTAAAAACCTAGTTATCTTGGTATATATAGGCTTATTATGACGTGAAACAACCATTTATATGATTTTTAAACAGTTTGAAAGAAGTGAAGTAAACGCGATTTTACACTCACTAGGGGCTAGAAAATCAATTTTCTTGACTTGTTAAAAACTCAATATTCTTGGTGTATAGAGGCTTATTATAAGTTAATACATCGATTTATATGATTTTTAAGCAGTTTGAAATAATTGAAGTAAACGCGATTTTACACTCACTAGTGGCTAGAAAATCGAATTTCTTGACTTTTTAAAAACCTAGTTATCTTGGTATATATAGGCTTATTATGACGTGAAACAACCATTTATATGATTTTTAAGCAGTTTGAAAGAAGTGAAGTAAACGCGATTTTACACTCACTAGTGGCTAGAAAATCGATTTTCTTGACTTGTGAAAAACTCAATATTCTTGGTATATACAGGCTTATTATAAGGTGATACATCCATTTATATGATTTTTAGGCAGTTTGAAAGAAGTGAAGTAAACGCGATTTTACACTCACTAGGGGCTAGAAAATTGAATTTCTTGACTTTTTAAAAACTCCGTATTCTTGGGATATATAGGCTTATTATGGCGTGAAAACACCATTTATATAAATTTTTCGAAGTTTGAAAGAAGTGAAGTAAACGCGATTTTACACTCACTAGGGGCTAGAAGATCGATTTTCTTGACTTGTTGAAAACTCAATATTCTGGGTATATATAGGCTTATTTTGAGGTGATACATCCATTTATGTGATTTTTAAGCAGTTTGAAACAAGTGAAGTAAACGCGATTTTACAATCACTAGGAGCTAGAAAATCAATTTTCTTGACTTATTGAAAAATCAATATTCTTGGTATATATAGGCTTATTATGAGGTGATACTTCCATTTATATGATTTTTAAGCAGTTTGAAAGAAGTGAAGTAAACGCGATTTTACACTCACTAGGGGCTAGAAAATCGAATTTCTTCACTTTTTAAAAACTCAGTATTTTAGGTATATAGAGGCTTATTATGAGGTAAGAGATCAATTTATATGATTTTTAAGCAGTTTGAAAGAAGTGAAGTAAACGCGATTTTACACTCACTAGTGGCTAGAAAATCGAATTTCTTGACTTTTTAAAAACTCAGTATTCTGGTATATATAGGCTTGTTATGACGTGAAACAACCATTTATATGATTTTTTCGAAGTTTGAAAGAAGTGAAGTAAACGCGATTTTAAACTCAATAGAGGCTAGAAAATCGAGTTTCTTGACTTTCGAAACCTCAGTATTTTTGGTATATTTAGGCTTATTATGAGGTGATACATCCATTTATATGATTTTTAAGCAGTTTGAAAGAAGTGCAGTAAACGCGATTTTACACTCACTAGGGGCTAGAAAATCGAATTTCTTGTCTTTTTGAAAACTCAGTATTTTTGGTATATAGAGGCTTATTATAAGTTAATACATCGAATTATATGATTTATTCGAAGTTTGAAAGAAGTGAAGTAAACGCGATTTTACAATCACTAGGAGCTAGAAAATCCATTTTCTTGACTTATTGAAAAATCAATATTCTTGGTATATATAGGCTTATTATGAGGTGATACATCCATTTATATGATTTTTAAGCAGTTTGAAAGAAGTGAAGTAAACGCGATTTTACACTCACTAGGGGCTAGAAAATCGATTTTCTACTTTTTGAAAACTCAGAATTTTTGGTATATAAAGGCTTATTATAATTTAATACATCGATTTATATCATTTTTTCGAAGTTTGAAAGAAGTGAAGTAAACGCGATTTTACACTCACTAGTGGCTAGAAAATCGAATTTCTTGACTTTTTAAAAACCTAGTTATCTTGGTATATATAGGCTTATTATGACGTAAACAACCATTTATATGATTTTTAGGCAGTTTGAAAGAAGTGAAGTAAACGCGATTTTACACTCACTAGTGGCTAGAAAATCGATTTTCTACTTTTTGAAAACTCAGTATTTTTGGTATATAAAGGCTTACTATAAGTTAATACATCGATTTATATGATTTTTAAGCAGTTTGAAAGAATTGAAGTAAACGCGATTTTACACTCACTAGTGGCTAGAAAATCGAATTTCTTGACTTTTTAAAAACTCAATATTCTTGGTATATACAGGCTTATTATGAGGTGATACATCCATTTATATGATTTTTAGGCAGTTTGAAAGAAGTGAAGTAAACGCGATTTTACACTCACTAGGGGCTAGAAAATCGAATTTCTTGACTTTTTAGAAACTCAGTATTCTTGGGATATATAGGCTTATTATGGCGTGAAACAACCATTTATATGATTTTTTCGAAGTTTGAAAGAAGTGAAGTAAACGCGATTTTACACTCACTAGGGGCTAGAAAATCGATTTTCTTGACTTGAAAACTCAATATTCTGGGTATATATAGGCTTATTATGAGGTGATACATCCATTTATATGATTTTTAAGCAGTTTGAAAGAAGTGAAGTATACGCGATTTTACACTCACTAGGGGCTAGAAAGTCGAATTTCTTCACTTTCTAAAAACTCAGTATTCTTGGTATATATGGGCTTATTATGACATGAAACAAACATTTATATGATTTTTTCGAAGTTTGAAAGAAGTGAAGTAAACGCGATTTTACACTCACTAGTGGCTAGAAAATCGATTTTCTTGACTTTTTGAAAACTCAGTATTTTTGGTATATAAAGGCTTATTATAAGTTAATACATCGATTTATATGATTTTTAAGCAGTTTGAAAGAATTGAAGTAAACGCGATTTTACACTCACTAGTGGCTAGAAAATCGAATTTCTTGACTTGTTAAAAACTCAATATTCTTGGTGTATAGAGGCTTATTATAAGTTAATACATCGATTTATATGATTTTTAAGCAGTTTGAAAGAATTGAAGTAAACGCGATTTTACACTCACTAGTGGCTAGAAAATCGAATTTCTTGACTTTTTAAAAACCTAGTTATCTTGGTATATATAGGCTTATTATGACGTGAAACAACCATTTATAAGATTTTTAAGCAGTTTGAAAGAAGTGAAGTAAACGCGATTTTACACTCACTAGGGGCTAGAAAATCGAATTTCTTGACTTGTTAAAAACTCAATATTCTTGGTATATACAGGCTTAATATGAGGTGATACATCCGTTTATATGATTTTTAGGCAGTTTGAAAGAAGTGAAGTAAACGCGATTTTACACTCACTAGTGGTAGAAAATCGATTTTCTACTTTTTGAAAACTCAGTATTCTTGGTATATAAAGGCTTATTATAAGTTAATACATCGATATTATATGATTTTTAAGCAGTTTGAAAGAAGTGAAGTAAACGCGATTTTACACTCAATAGTGGCTAGAAAATCGAATTTGTTGACTTTTTAAAAACTCAGTATTCTGGTATATATAGGCTTGTTATGACGTGAAACAACCATTTATATGATTTTTTCGAAGTTTGAAAGAAGTGAAGTAAACGCGATTTTACACTCACTAGGGGCTACAAAATAAATTTTCTTGACTTGTTAAAAACTCAATATTCTTGGTGTATAGAGGCTTATTATAAGTTAATACATCGATTTATATGATTTTTAAGCAGTTTGAAAGAATTGAAGTAAACGTGATTTTACACTCACTAGTGGCTAGAAAATCGAATTTCTTGACTTTTTAAAAACCTAGTTATCTTGGTATATATAGGCTTATTATGACGTGAAACAACCATTTATATGATTTTTAAGCAGTTTGAAAGAAGTGAAGTAAACGCGATTTTACACTCACTAGTGGCTAGAAAATCGAATTTCTTGACTTGTTAAAAACTCAATATTCTTGGTATATAAAGGCTTATTATAAGTTAATACATCGATTTATATGATTTTCAAGCAGTTTGAAAGAAGTGAAGTAAACGCGATCTTACACTCACTAGTGGCTAGAAAATCGAATTTCTTGACTTTTTAAAAACTCAGTATTCTGGTATATATGGGCTTGTTATGACGTGAAACAACCATTTATATGATTTTTTCGAAGTTTGAAAGAAGTAAAGTAAACGCGATTTTACACTCACTAGGGACTAGAAAATCGATTTTCTTGACTTGTTGAAAACTCAATTATCTGGGTATATATAGGCTTATTATGAGGTGATACATCCGTTTATATGATTTTTAGGCAGTTTGAAAGAAGTGAAGTAAACGCGATTTTACACTCACTAGGGGCTAGAAAATCGAATTTCTTGACTTTTTAAACACTCAGTATTCTTGGGACATATAGGCTTATTATGGCGTGAAACAACCACTTATATGATTTTTTCGAAGTTTGAAGGAAGTGAAGTAAACGCGATTTTACACTCACTAGTGGCTAGAAAATCGATTTTCTACTTTTTGAAAACTCAGTATTTTTGGTATATAAAGGCTTACTATAAGTTAATACATCGATTTATATGATTTTTAAGCAGTCTGAAAGAATTGAAGTAAACGCGATTTTACACTCACTAGTGGCTAGAAAATCGAATTTCTTGACTTTTTAAAAACCTAGTTATCTTGGTATATATAGGCTTATTATGACGTGAAACAACCATTTATATGATTTTTAAGCAGTTTGAAAGAAGTGAAGTAAACGCGATTTTACACTCACTAGGGGCTAGAAAATCAATTTTCTTGACTTGTTAAAAACTCAATATTCTTGGTGTATACAGGCTTATTATAAGTTAATACATCGATTTATATGATTTTTAAGCAGTTTGAAAGAATTGAAGTAAACGCGATTTTACACTCACCAGTGGCTAGAAAATCGAATTTCTTGACTTTTTAAAAACCTAGTTATCTTGGTATATATAGGCTTATTATGACGTGAAACAACCATTTATATGATTTTTAAGCAGTTTGAAAGAAGTGAAGTAAACGCGATTTTACACTCACTAGTGGCTAAAAAATCGATTTTCTTGACTTGTTAAAAACTCAATATTCTTGGTATATACAGGCTTATTATGAGGTGATACATCCATTTATATGATTTTTAGGCAGTTTGAAAGAAGTGAAGTAAACGCGATTTTACACTCACTAGTGGCTAGAAAATCGATTTTCTACTTTTTGAAAACTCAGTATTTTTGGTATATAAAGGCTTACTATAAGTTAATACATCGATTTATATGATTTTTAAGCAGTTTGAAAGAATTGAATTAAACGCGATTTTACACTCACTAGTGGCTAGAAAATCGAATTTCTTGACTTTTTAAAAACCTAGTTATCTTGGTATATATAGGCTTATTATGACGTGAAACAACCATTTATATGATTTTTAAGCAGTTTGAAAGAAGTGAAGTAAACGCGATTTTACACTTACTAGGGGCCAGAAAATCAATTTTCTTGACTTGTTAAAAACTCAATATTCTTGGTGTATAGAGGCTTATTAAAAGTTAATACATCGATTTATATGATTTTTAAGCAGTTTGAAAGAATTGAAGTAAACGCGATTTTACACTCACTAGTGGCTAGAAAATCGAATTTCTTGACTTTTTAAAAACCTAGTTATCTTGTTATATATAGGCTTTTTATGACGTGAAACAACCATTTATATGATTTTTAAGCAGTTTGAAAGAAGTGAAGTAAACGCGATTTTACACTCACTAGTGGCTAGAAAATCGATTTTCTTGACTTGTTAAAAACTCAATATTCTTGGTATATACAGGCTTATTATGAGGTGATACATCGATTTATATGATTTTTAAGCAGTTTGAAAGAATTGAAGTAAACGCGATTTTACACTCATTAGGGGCTAGAAAGTCGAATTTCTTCACTTTCTCAAAACTGAGCATTCTTGGTATATATGGGCTTACTATGACATGAAACAACCATTTATATGATTTTTTCGAAGTTTGAAAGAAGAGAAGTAAACGCGATTTTACACTTACTAGGGGCTAGAACATCGATTTGCTTGACTTTTTGAAAACTAAGTATTTTTGATATATAAAGGCTTATTATAAGTTAATACATCGATTTATATGATTTTTAAGCAGTTTGAAAGAAGTGAAGTAAACGCGATTTTACACTCACTAGAGGCTAGAAAATCGAATTTCTTGACTTTTTAAAAACTCAGTTATCTTGGTATATATAGGCTTATTATGACGTGATACATCCATTTATATGATTTTTAGGCAGTTTGAAAGAAGTGAAGTAAACGCGATTTTACACTCACTAGGGGCTAGAAAATCGAATTTCTTGACTTTTTAAACACTCAGTATTCTTGGGATATATAGGCTTATTATGGCGTGAAACAACCATTTATATGATTTTTTCGAAGTTTGAAAGAAGTGAAGTAAACGCGATTTTACACTCACTAGTGGCTAGAAAATCGATTTTCTACTTTTTGAAAACTCAGTATTCTTGGTATATAAAGGCTTACTATAAGTTAATACATCGATTTATATGATTTTTAAGCAGTTTGAAAGAATTGAAGTAAACGCGATTTTACACTCACTAGTGGCTAGAAAATCGAATTTCTTGACTTTTTAAAAACCTAGTTATCTTGGTATATATAGGCTTATTATGACGTGAAACAACCATTTATATGATTTTTAAGCAGTTTGAAAGAAGTGAAGTAAACGCGATTTTACACTCACTAGTGGCTAGAAAATCGATTTTCTTGACTTGTTAAAAACTCAATATTCTTGGTATATACAGGCTTATTATGAGGTGATACATCCATTTATATGATTTTTAGGCAGTTTGAAAGAAGTGAAGTAAACGCGATTTTACACTCACTAGGGGCTAGAAAATCGAATTTCTTGACTTTTTAAAAACTCAGTATTCTTGGGATATATAGGCTTATTATGGCGTGAAAAAACCATTTATATGATTTTTTCGAAGTTTGAAAGAAGTAAAGTAAACGCGATTTTACGCTCACTAGGGACTAGAAAATCGATTTTCTTGACTTGTTGAAAACTCAATTATCTGGGTATATATAGGCTTATTATGAGGTGATACACCCCTTTATATGAGTTTTAGGCAGTTTGAAAGAAGTGAAGTAAACGCGATTTTACACTCACTAGTGGCTAGAAAATCGATTTTCTACTTTTTGAAAACTCAGTATTTCTGGTATATAAAGGCTTACTATAAGTGAATACATCGATTTATATGATTTTTAAGCAGTTTGAAAGAATTGAATAAAACGCGATTTTACACTCACTAGTGGCTAGAAAATCGAATTTCTTGACTTTTTAAAAACCTAGTTATCTTGGTATATATAGGCTTATTATGACGTGAAACAACCATTTATATGATTTTTAAGCAGTTTGAAAGAAGTGAAGTAAACGCGATTTTACACTCACTAGGGGCTAGAAAATCAATTTTCTTGACTTGTTAAAAACTCAATATTCTTGGTGTATAGAGGCTTATTAAAAGTTAATACATCGATTTATATGATTTTTAAGCAGTTTGAAAGAATTGAAGTAAACGCGATTTTACACTCACTAGTGGCTAGAAAATCGAATTTCTTGACTTTTTAAAAACCTAGTTATCTTGTTATATATAGGCTTTTTATGACGTGAAACAACCATTTATATGATTTTTAAGCAGTTTGAAAGAAGTGAAGTAAACGCGATTTTACACTCACTAGTGGCTAGAAAATCGATTTTCTTGACTTGTTAAAAAATTAATATTCTTGGTATATACAGGCTTATTATAAGTTAATACATCGATATTATATGATTTTTAAGCAGTTTGAAAGAAGTGAAGTAAACGCGATTTTACACTCATTAGGGGCTAGAAAGTCGAATTTCTTCACTTTCTAAAAACTCAGTATTCTTGGTATATATGGGCTTACTATAACATGAAACAACCATTTATATGATTTTTTCGAAGTTTGAAAGAAGAGAAGTAAACGCGATTTTACACTCACTAGGGGCTAGAACATCGATTTGCTTGACTTTTTGAAAACTAAGTATTTTTGGTATATAAAGGCTTATTATAAGTTAATACATCGATTTATATGATTTTTAAGCAGTTTGAAAGAAGTGAAGTAAACGCGATTTTACACTCACTAGTGGCTAGAAAATCGAATTTCTTGACTTTTTAAAAACTCAGTTATCTTGGTATATATAGGCTTATTATGACGTGAAACAACCATTTATATGATTTTTAAGCAGTTTGAAAGAAGTGAAGTAAACGCGATTTTACACTCACTAGTGGCTAGAAAATCGATTCTCTTGACTTGTTAAAAAATTAATATTCTTGGTATATAAAGGCTTATTATAAGTTAATACATCGATATTATATGATTTTTAAGCAGTTTGAAAGAAGTGAAGTAAACGCGATTTTACACTCACTAGAGGCTAGAAAATCGAATTTCTTGACTTTTTAAAAACTCAATATTCTTGGTGTATATAGGCTTATTATGAGGTGATACATCCATTTATATGATTTTTAGGCAGTTTGAAAGAAGTGAAGTAAACGCGATTTTACACTCACTAGGGGCTAGAAAATCGAATTTCTTGACTTTTTAAACACTCAGTATTCTTGGGATATATAGGCTTATTATGGCGTGAAACAACCATTTATATGATTTTTTCGAAGTTTGAAAGAAGTGAAGTAAACGCGATTTTACACTCACTAGTGGCTAGAAAATCGATTTTCTACTTTTTGAAAACTCAGTATTTTTGGTATATAAAGGCTTACTATAAGTTAATACATCGATTTATATGATTTTTAAGCAGTTTGAAAGAATTGAAGTAAACGCGATTTTACACTCACTAGTGGCTAGAAAATCGAATTTCTTGACTTTTTAAAAACCTAGTTATCTTGGTATATATAGGCTTATTATGACGTGAAACAACCATTTATATGATTTTTAAGCAGTTTGAAAGAAGTGAAGTAAACGCGATTTTACACTCACTAGTGGCTAGAAAATCGATTTTCTTGACTTGTTAAAAACTCAATATTCTTGGTATATACAGGCTTATTATGAGGTGATACATCCATTTATATGATTTTTAGGCAGTTTGAAAGAAGTGAAGTAAACGCGATTTTACACTCACTAGGGGCTAGAAAATCGAATTTCTTGAGTTTTTAAAAACTCAGTATTCTTGGGATATATAGGCTTATTATGGCGTGAAAACACCATTTATATGATTTTTTCGAAGTTTGAAAGAAGTAAAGTAAACGCGATTTTACGCTCACTAGGGACTAGAAAATCGATTTTCTTGACTTGTTGAAAACTCAATTATCTGGGTATATATAGGCTTATTATGAGGTGATACATCCCTTTATATGAGTTTTAGGCAGTTTGAAAGAAGTGAAGTAAACGCGATTTTACACTCAATAGAGGCTAGAAAATCGAGTTTCTTGACTTTCGAAACCTCAGTATTTTTGGTATATTTAGGCTTATTATGAGGTGATACATCCATTTATATGATTTTTAAGCAGTTTGAAAGAAGTGCAGTAAACGCGATTTTACACTCACTAGGGGCTAGAAAATCGAATTTCTTGTCTTTTTGAAAACTCAGTATTTTTGGTATATAGAGGCTTATTATAAGTTAATACATCGAATTATATGATTTATTCGAAGTTTGAAAGAAGTGAAGTAAACGCGATTTTACAATCACTAGGAGCTAGAAAATCCATTTTCTTGACTTATTGAAAAATCAATATTCTTGGTATATATAGGCTTATTATGAGGTGATACATCCATTTATATGATTTTTAAGCAGTTTGAAAGAAGTGAAGTAAACGCGATTTTACACTCACTAGGGGCTAGAAAATCGATTTTCTACTTTTTGAAAACTCAGAATTTTTGGTATATAAAGGCTTATTATAATTTAATACATCGATTTATATGATTTTTAAGCAGTTTGAAAGAAGTGAAGTAAACGCGATTTTACACTCACTAGGGGCTAGAAAATCGAATTTCTTGACTTTTTAGAAACTCAGTATTCTTGGGATATATAGGCTTATTATGGCGTGAAACAACCATTTATATGATTTTTTCGAAGTTTGAAAGAAGTGAAGTATACGCGATTTTACACTCACTAGGGGCTAGAAAGTCGAATTTCTTCACTTTCTAAAAACTCAGTATTCTTGGTATATATGGGCTTATTATGACATGAAACAAACATTTATATGATTTTTTCGAAGTTTGAAAGAAGTGAAGTAAACGCGATTTTACACTCACTAGTGGCTAGAAAATCGATTTTCTTGACTTTTTGAAAACTCAGTATTTTTGGTATATAAAGGCTTATTATAAGTTAATACATCGATTTATATGATTTTTAAGCAGTTTGAAAGAATTGAAGTAAACGCGATTTTACACTCACTAGTGGCTAGAAAATCGAATTTCTTGACTTGTTAAAAACTCAATATTCTTGGTGTATAGAGGCTTATTATAAGTTAATACATCGATTTATATGATTTTTAAGCAGTTTGAAAGAATTGAAGTAAACGCGATTTTACACTCACTAGTGGCTAGAAAATCGAATTTCTTGACTTTTTAAAAACCTAGTTATCTTGGTATATATAGGCTTATTATGACGTGAAACAACCATTTATATGATTTTTAAGCAGTTTGAAAAAAGTGAAGTAAACGCGATTTTACACTCACTAGGGCCTAGAAAATCGAATTTCTTGACTTGTTAAAAACTCAATATTCTTGGTATATACAGGCTTAATATGAGGTGATACATCCGTTTATATGATTTTTAGGCAGTTTGAAAGAAGTGAAGTAAACGCGATTTTACACTCACTAGTGGCTAGAAAATCGATTTTCTACTTTTTGAAAACTCAGTATTCTTGGTATATAAAGGCTTATTATAAGTTAATACATCGATATTATATGATTTTTAAGCAGTTTGAAAGAAGTGAAGTAAACGCGATTTTACACTCAATAGTGGCTAGAAAATCGAATTTGTTGACTTTTTAAAAACTCAGTATTCTGGTATATATAGGCTTGTTATGACGTGAAACAACCATTTATATGATTTTTTCGAAGTTTGAAAGAAGTGAAGTAAACGCGATTTTACACTCACTAGGGGCTACAAAATAAATTTTCTTGACTTGTTAAAAACTCAATATTCTTGGTGTATAGAGGCTTATTATAAGTTAATACATCGATTTATATGATTTTTAAGCAGTTTGAAAGAATTGAAGTAAACGCGATTTTACACTCACTAGTGGCTAGAAAATCGAATTTCTTGACTTTTTAAAAACCTAGTTATCTTGGTATATATAGGCTTATTATGACGTGAAACAACCATTTTAATGATTTTTAAGCAGTTTGAAAGAAGTGAAGTAAACGCGATTTTACACTCACTAGTGGCTAGAAAATCGAATTTCTTGACTTGTTAAAAACTCAATATTCTTGGTATATAAAGGCTTATTATAAGTTAATACATCGATTTATATGATTTTCAAGCAGTTTGAAAGAAGTGAAGTAAACGCGATCTTACACTCACTAGTGGCTAGAAAATCGAATTTCTTGACTTTTTAAAAACTCAGTATTCTGGTATATATGGGCTTGTTATGACGTGAAACAACCATTTATATGATTTTTTCGAAGTTTGAAAGAAGTAAAGTAAACGCGATTTTACACTCACTAGGGACTAGAAAATCGATTTTCTTGACTTGTTGAAAACTCAATTATCTGGGTATATATAGGCTTATTATGAGGTGATACATCCGTTTATATGATTTTTAGGCAGTTTGAAAGAAGTGAAGTAAACGCGATTTTACACTCACTAGGGGCTAGAAAATCGAATTTCTTGACTTCTTAAACACTCAGTATTCTTGGGACATATAGGCTTATTATGGCGTGAAACAACCACTTATATGATTTTTTCGAAGTTTGAAGGAAGTGAAGTAAACGCGATTTTACACTCACTAGTGGCTAGAAAATCGATTTTCTACTTTTTGAAAACTCAGTATTTTTGGTATATAAAGGCTTACTATAAGTTAATACATCGATTTATATGATTTTTAAGCAGTCTGAAAGAATTGAAGTAAACGCGATTTTACACTCACTAGTGGCTAGAAAATCGAATTTCTTGACTTTTTAAAAACCTAGTTATCTTGGTATATATAGGCTTATTATGACGTGAAACAACCATTTATATGATTTTTAAGCAGTTTGAAAGAAGTGAAGTAAACGCGATTTTACACACACTAGGGGCTAGAAAATCAATTTTCTTGACTTGTTAAAAACTCAATATTCTTGGTGTATAGAGGCTTATTATAAGTTAATACATCGATTTATATGATTTTTAAGCAGTTTGAAAGAATTGAAGTAAACGCGATTTTACACTCACTAGTGGCTAGAAAATCGAATTTCTTGACTTTTTAAAAACCTAGTTATCTTGGTATATATAGGCTTATTATGACGTGAAACAACCATTTATATGATTTTTAAGCAGTTTGAAAGAAGTGAAGTAAACGCGATTTTACACCCACTAGTGGCTAAAAAATCGCTTTTCTTGACTTGTTAAAAACTCAATATTCTTGGTATATACAGGCTTATTATGAGGTGATACTTCCATTTATATGATTTTTAGGCAGTTTGAAAGAAGTGAAGTAAACGCGATTTTACACTCACTAGTGGCTAGAAAATCGATTTTCTACTTTTTGAAAACTCAGTATTTTTGGTATATAAAGGCTTACTATAAGTTAATACATCGATTTATATGATTTTTAAGCAGTTTGAAAGAATTGAATTAAACGCGATTTTACACTCACTAGTGGCTAGAAAATCGAATTTCTTGACTTTTTAAAAACCTAGTTATCTTGGTATATATAGGCTTATTATGACGTGAAACAACCATTTATATGATTTTTAAGCAGTTTGAAAGAAGTGAAGTAAACGCGATTTTACACTCACTAGGGGCTAGAAAATCAATTTTCTTGACTTGTTAAAAACTCAATATTCTTGGTGTATAGAGGCTTATTAAAAGTTAATACATCGATTTATATGATTTTTAAGCAGTTTGAAAGAATTGAAGTAAACGCGATTTTACACTCACTAGTGGCTAGAAAATCGAATTTCTTGACTTTTTAAAAACCTAGTTATCTTGTTATATATAGGCTTTTTATGACGTGAAACAACCATTTATATGATTTTTAAGCAGTTTGAAAGAAGTGAAGTAAACGCGATTTTACACTCACTAGTGGCTAGAAAATCGATTTTCTTGACTTGTTAAAAACTCAATATTCTTGGTATATACAGGCTTATTATGAGGTGATACATCGATTTATATGATTTTTAAGCAGTTTGAAAGAATTGAAGTAAACGCGATTTTACACTCATTAGGGGCTAGAAAGTCGAATTTCTTCACTTTCTCAAAACTCAGTATTCTTGGTATATATGGGCTTACTATGACATGAAACAACCATTTATATGATTTTTTCGAAGTTTGAAAGAAGAGAAGTAAACGCGATTTTACACTCACTAGGGGCTAGAACATCGATTTGCTTGACTTTTTGAAAACTAAGTATTTTTGATATATAAAGGCTTATTATAAGTTAATACATCGATTTATATGATTTTTAAGCAGTTTGAAAGAAGTGAAGTAAACGCGATTTTACACTCACTAGTGGCTAGAAAATCGAATTTCTTGACTTTTTAAAAACTCAGTTATCTTGGTATATATAGGCTTATTATGACGTGAAACAACCATTTATATGATTTTTAAGCAGTTTGAAAGAAGTGAAGTAAACGCGATTTTACACTCACTAGTGGCTAGAAAATCGAATTTCTTGACTTGTTAAAAAATTAATATTCTTGGTATATAAAGGCTTATTATAAGTTAATACATCGATATTATATGATTTTTAAGCAGTTTGAAAGAAGTGAAGTAAACGCGATTTTACACTCACTAGAGGCTAGAAAATCGAATTTCTTGACTTTTTAAAAACTCAATATTCTTGGTATATATAGGCTTATTATGAGGTGATACATCCATTTATATGATTTTTAGGCAGTTTAAAAGAAGTGAAGTAAACGCGATTTTACACTCACTAGGGGCTAGAAAATCGAATTTCTTGACTTTTTAAACACTCAGTATTCTTGGGATATATAGGCTTATTATGGCGTGAAACAACCATTTATATGATTTTTTCGAAGTTTGAAAGAAGTGAAGTAATCGCGATTTTACACTCACTATTGGCTAGAAAATCGATTTTCTACTTTTTGAAAACTCAGTATTTTTGGTATATAAAGGCTTACTATAAGTTAATACATCGATTTATATGATTTTTAAGCAGTTTGAAAGAATTGAAGTAAACGCGATTTTACACTCACTAGTGGCTAGAAAATCGAATTTCTTGACTTTTTAAAAACCTAGTTATCTTGGTATATATAGGCTTATTATGACGTGAAACAACCATTTATATGATTTTTAAGCAGTTTGAAAGAAGTGAAGTAAACGCGATTTTACACTCACTAGTGGCTAGAAAATCGATTTTCTTGACTTGTTAAAAACTCAATATTCTTGGTATATACAGGCTTATTATGAGGTGATACATCCATTTATATGATTTTTAGGCAGTTTGAAAGAAGTGAAGTAAACGCGATTTTACACTCACTAGGGGCTAGAAAATCGAATTTCTTGACTTTTTAAAAACTCAGTATTCTTGGGATATATAGGCTTATTATGGCGTGAAAAAACCATTTATATGATTTTTTCGAAGTTTGAAAGAAGTAAAGTAAACGCGATTTTACGCTCACTAGGGACTAGAAAATCGATTTTCTTGACTTGTTGAAAACTCAATTATCTGGGTATATATAGGCTTATTATGAGGTGATACATCCCTTTATATGAGTTTTAGGCAGTTTGAAAGAAGTGAAGTAAACGCGATTTTACACTCACTAGTGGCTAGAAAATCGATTTTCTACTTTTTGAAAACTCAGTATTTTTGGTATATAAAGGCTTACTATAAGTTAATACATCGATTTATATGATTTTTAAGCAGTTTGAAAGAATTGAATTAAACGCGATTTTACACTCACTAGTGGCTAGAAAATCGAATTTCTTGACTTTTTAAAAACCTAGTTATCTTGGTATATATAGGCTTATTATGACGTGAAACAACCATTTATATGATTTTTAAGCAGTTTGAAAGAAGTGAAGTAAACGCGATTTTACACTCACTAGGGGCTAGAAAATCAATTTTCTTGACTTGTTAAAAACTCAATATTCTTGGTGTATAGAGGCTTATTAAAAGTTAATACATCGATTTATATGATTTTTAAGCAGTTTGAAAGAATTGAAGTAAACGCGATTTTACACTCACTAGTGGCTAGAAAATCGATTTTCTTGACTTTTTAAAAACCTAGTTATCTTGGTATATATAGGCTTATTATGACGTGAAACAACCATTTATATGATTTTTAAGCAGTTTGAAAGAAGTGAAGTAAACGCGATTTTACACTCACTAGGGGCTAGAAAATCAATTTTCTTGACTTGTTAAAAACTCAATATTCTTGGTGTATAGAGGCTTATTAAAAGTTAATACATCGATTTATATGATTTTTAAGCAGTTTGAAAGAATTGAAGTAAACGCGATTTTACACTCATTAGGGGCTAGAAAGTCGAATTTCTTCACTTTATAAAAACTCAGTATTCTTGGTATATATGGGCCTACTATGACATGAAACAACCATTTATATGATTTTTTCGAAGTTTGAAAGAAGAGAAGTAAACGCGATTTTACACTCACTAGGGGCTAGAACATCGATTTGCTTGACTTTTTGAAAACTAAGTATTTTTGGTATATAAAGGCTTATTATAAGTTAATACATCGATTTATATGATTTTTAAGCAGTTTGAAAGAAGTGAAGTAAACGCGATTTTACACTCACTAGTGGCTAGAAAATCGAATTTCTTGACTTTTTAAAAACTCAGTTATCTTGGTATATATAGGCTTATTATGACGTGAAACAACCATTTATATGATTTTTAAGCAGTTTGAAAGAAGTCAAGTAAACGCGATTTTACACTCACTAGTGGCTAGAAAATCGAATTTCTTGACTTGTTAAAAAATTAATATTCTTGGTATATAAAGGCTTATTATAAGTTAATACATCGATATTATATGATTTTTAAGCAGTTTGAAAGAAGTGAAGTAAACGCGATTTTACACTCACTAGAGGCTAGAAAATCGAATTTCTTGACTTTTTAAAAACTCAATATTCTTGGTATATATAGGCTTATTATGAGGTGATACATCCATTTATATGATTTTTAGGCAGTTTGAAAGAAGTGAAGTAAACGCGATTTTACACTCACTAGGGGCTAGAAAATCGAATTTCTTGACTTTTTAAACACTCAGTATTCTTGGGATATATAGGCTTATTATGGCGTGAAACAACCATTTATATGATTTTTTCGAAGTTTGAAAGAAGTGAAGTAAACGCGATTTTACACTCACTAGTGGCTAGAAAATCGATTTTCTACTTTTTGAAAACTCAGTATTTTTGGTATATAAAGGCTTACTATAAGTTAATACATCGATTTATATGATTTTTAAGCAGTTTGAAAGAATTGAAGTAAACGCGATTTTACACTCACTAGTGGCTAGAAAATCGAATTTCTTGACTTTTTAAAAACCTAGTTATCTTGGTATATATAGGCTTATTATGACGTGAAACAACCATTTATATGATTTTTAAGCAGTTTGAAAGAAGTGAAGTAAACGCGATTTTACACTCACTAGTGGCTAGAAAATCGATTTTCTTGACTTGTTAAAAACTCAATATTCTTGGTATATACAGGCTTATTATGAGGTGATACATCCATTTATATGATTTTTAGGCAGTTTGAAAGAAGTGAAGTAAACGCGATTTTACACTCACTAGGGGCTAGAAAATCGAATTTCTTGACTTTTTAAAAACTCAGTATTCTTGGGATATATAGGCTTATTATGGCGTGAAAAAACCATTTATATGATTTTTTCGAAGTTTGAAAGAAGTAAAGTAAACGCGATTTTACGCTCACTAGGGACTAGAAAATCGATTTTCTTGACTTGTTGAAAACTCAATTATCTGGGTATATATAGGCTTATTATGAGGTGATACATCCCTTTATATGAGTTTTAGGCAGTTTGAAAGAAGTGAAGTAAACGCGATTTTACACTCACTAGTGGCTAGAAAATTGATTTTCTAGTTTTTGAAAACTCAGTATTTTTGGTATATAAAGGCTTACTATAAGTTAATACATCGATTTATATGATTTTTAAGCAGTTTGAAAGAATTGAATTAAACGCGATTTTACACTCACTAGTGGCTAGAAAATCGAATTTCTTGACTTTTTAAAAACCTAGTTATCTTGGTATATATAGGCTTATTATGACGTGAAACAACCATTTATATGATTTTTAAGCAGTTTGAAAGAAGTGAAGTAAACGCGATTTTACACTCACTAGGGGCTAGAAAATCAATTTTCTTGACTTGTTAAAAACTCAATATTCTTGGTGTATAGAGGCTTATTAAAAGTTAATACATCGATTTATATGATTTTTAAGCAGTTTGAAAGAATTGAAGTAAACGCGATTTTACACTCATTAGGGGCTAGAAAGTCGAATTTCTTCACTTTCTAAAAACTCAGTATTCTTGGTATATATGGGCCTACTATGACATGAAACAACCATTTATATGATTTTTTCGAAGTTTGAAAGAAGAGAAGTAAACGCGATTTTACACTCACTAGGGGCTAGAACATCGATTTGCTTGACTTTTTGAAAACTAAGTATTTTTGGTATATAAAGGCTTATTATAAGTTAATACATCGATTTATATGATTTTTAAGCAGTTTGAAAGAAGTGAAGTAAACGCGATTTTACACTCACTAGTGGCTAGAAAATCGAATTTCTTGACTTTTTAAAAACTCAGTTATCTTGGTATATATAGGCTTATTATGACGTGAAACAACCATTTATATGATTTTTAAGCAGTTTGAAAGAAGTCAAGTAAACGCGATTTTACACTCACTAGTGGCTAGAAAATCGAATTTCTTGACTTGTTAAAAAATTAATATTCTTGGTATATAAAGGCTTATTATAAGTTAATACATCGATATTATATGATTTTTAAGCAGTTTGAAAGAAGTGAAGTAAACGCGATTTTACACTCACTAGAGGCTAGAAAATCGAATTTCTTGACTTTTTAAAAACTCAATATTCTTGGTATATATAGGCTTATTATGAGGTGATACATCCATTTATATGATTTTTAGGCAGTTTGAAAGAAGTGAAGTAAACGCGATTTTACACTCACTAGGGGCTAGAAAATCGAATTTCTTGACTTTTTAAACACTCAGTATTCTTGGGATATATAGGCTTATTATGGCGTGAAACAACCATTTATATGATTTTTTCGAAGTTTGAAAGAAGTGAAGTAAACGCGATTTTACACTCACTAGTGGCTAGAAAATCGATTTTCTACTTTTTGAAAACTCAGTATTTTTGGTATATAAAGGCTTACTATAAGTTAATACATCGATTTATATGATTTTTAAGCAGTTTGAAAGAATTGAAGTAAACGCGATTTTACACTCACTAGTGGCTAGAAAATCGAATTTCTTGACTTTTTAAAAACCTAGTTATCTTGGTATATATAGGCTTATTATGACGTGAAACAACCATTTATATGATTTTTAAGCAGTTTGAAAGAAGTGAAGTAAACGCGATTTTACACTCACTAGTGGCTAGAAAATCGATTTTCTTGACTTGTTAAAAACTCAATATTCTTGGTATATACAGGCTTATTATGAGGTGATACATCCATTTATATGATTTTTAGGCAGTTTGAAAGAAGTGAAGTAAACGCGATTTTACACTCACTAGGGGCTAGAAAATCGAATTTCTTGACTTTTTAAAAACTCAGTATTCTTGGGATATATAGGCTTATTATGGCGTGAAAAAACCATTTATATGATTTTTTCGAAGTTTGAAAGAAGTAAAGTAAACGCGATTTTACGCTCACTAGGGACTAGAAAATCGATTTTCTTGACTTGTTGAAAACTCAATTATCTGGGTATATATAGGCTTATTATGAGGTGATACATCCCTTTATATGAGTTTTAGGCAGTTTGAAAGAAGTGAAGTAAACGCGATTTTACACTCACTAGTGGCTAGAAAATTGATTTTCTAGTTTTTGAAAACTCAGTATTTTTGGTATATAAAGGCTTACTATAAGTTAATACATCGATTTATATGATTTTTAAGCAGTTTGAAAGAATTGAATTAAACGCGATTTTACACTCACTAGTGGCTAGAAAATCGAATTTCTTGACTTTTTAAAAACCTAGTTATCTTGGTATATATAGGCTTATTATGACGTGAAACAACCATTTATATGATTTTTAAGCAGTTTGAAAGAAGTGAAGTAAACGCGATTTTACACTCACTAGGGGCTAGAAAATCAATTTTCTTGACTTGTTAAAAACTCAATATTCTTGGTGTATAGAGGCTTATTAAAAGTTAATACATCGATTTATATGATTTTTAAGCAGTTTGAAAGAATTGAAGTAAACGCGATTTTACACTCACTAGTGGCTAGAAAATCGAATTTCTTGACTTTTTAAAAACCTAGTTATCTTGTTATATATAGGCTTTTTATGACGTGAAACAACCATTTATATGATTTTTAAGCAGTTTGAAAGAAGTGAAGTAAACGCGATTTTACACTCACTAGTGGCTAAAAATCGATTTTCTTGACTTGTTAAAAACTCAATATTCTTGGTATATACAGGCTTATTATGAGGTGATACATCGATTTATATGATTTTTAAGCAGTTTGAAAGAATTGAAGTAAACGCGATTTTACACTCATTAGGGGCTAGAAAGTCGAATTTCTTCACTTTCTAAAAACTCAGTATTCTTGGTATATATGGGCTTACTATGACATGAAACAACCATTTATATGATTTTTTCGAAGTTTGAAAGAAGAGAAGTAAACGCGATTTTACACTCACTAGGGGCTAGAACATCGATTTGCTTGACTTTTTGAAAACTAAGTGTTTTTGGTATATAAAGGCTTATTATAAGTTAATACATCGATTTATATGATTTTTAAGCAGTTTGAAAGAATTGAAGTAAACGCGATTTTACACTCACTAGTGGCTAGAAAATCGAATTTCTTGACTTTTTAAAAACTCAGTTATCTTGGTATATATAGGCTTATTATGACGTGAAACAACCATTTATATGATTTTTAAGCAGTTTGAAAGAAGTGAAGTAAACGCGATTTTACACTCACTAGTGGCTAGAAAATTGAATTTCTTGACTTGTTAAAAAATTAATATTCTTGGTATATAAAGGCTTATTATAAGTTAATACATCGATATTATATGATTTTTAAGCAGTTTGAAAGAAGTGAAGTAAACGCGATTTTACACTCACTAGTGGCTAGAAAATCGAATTTGTTGACTTTTTAAAAACTCAGTATTCTGGTATATATAGGCTTGTTATGACGTGAAACAACCATTTATATGATTTTTTCGAAGTTTGAAAGAAGTGAAGTAAACGCGATTTTGCACTCACTAGGGGCTAGAACATCAATTTTCTTGACTTGTTAAAAACTCAATATTCTTGGTATATAGAGGCTTATTATGAGGTGATACATCCATTTATATGATTTTTAGGCAGTTAGAAAGAAGTGAAGTAAACGCGATTTTACACTCACTAGTGGTTAGAAAATCGAATTTCTTGACTTTTTAAAAATTCAGTTATCTTGGAATATATAGGCTTATTATGACGTGAAACAACCATTTATATGATTTTTTCGAAGTTTGAAAGAAGTAAAGTAAACGCGACTTTACACTTACTAGGGGCTGGATAATCGATTTTCTTGACTTGTTAAAAACTCAATATTCTTGGTATATAGAGGCTTATTATGAGGTGATACATCCAATTATATAATTTTTAAGCAGTTTGAAAGAAGTGAAGTAAACGCGATTTTACACTCACTAGGGGCTAGAAAATCGAATTTCATGACTTTTTAAAAACTCATTATTCTTGGTATATATAGGCTTATTATGACGTGAAACAACCAGTTATATGTTTTTTTCGAAGTTTGAAAGAAGTGAAGTAAACGCGATTTTACACTCAATAGAGGCTGGAAAATCGAATTTCTTGACTTTCGAAACCTCAGTATTTTTGGTATATTTAGGCTTATTATGAGGTGATACATCCATTTATATGATTTTTAAGCATTTTGAAAGAAGTGCAGTAAACGCGATTTTACACTAACTAGGGGCTAGAAAATCGAATTTCTTGTCTTTTTGAAAACTCAGTATTTTTGGTATATAGAGGCTTATTATAAGTTAATACATCGAATTATATGATTTATTCGAAGTTTGAAGGAAGTGAAGTAAACGCGATTTTACAATCACTAGGAGCTAGAAAATCAATTTTCTTGACTTATTGAAAAATCAATATTCTTGGTATATATAGGCTTATTATGAGGTGATACATCCATTTATATGATTTTTAAGCAGTTTGAAAGAAGTGAAGTAAACGCGATTTTACACACACTAGGGGCTAGAAAATCGAATTTCTTCACTTTTTAAAAACTCAGTATTTTAGGTATATAGAGGCTTATTATGAGGTAACAGATCAATTTATATGATTTTTAAGCAGTTTGAAAGAAGTGAAGTAAACGCGATTTTACACTCACTAGTGGCTAGAAAATCGAATTTCTTGACTTGTTAAAAACTCAATATTCTTGGTATATAAAGGCTTATTATAAGTTAATACATCGATTTATATGATTTTCAAGCAGTTTGAAAGAAGTGAAGTAAACGCGATTTTACACTCACTAGTGGCTAGAAAATCGAATTTCTTGACTTTTTAAAAACTCAGCATTCTGGTATATATAGGCTTGTTATGACGTGAAACAACCATTTATATGATTTTTTCGAAGTTTGAAAGAAGTAAAGTAAACGCGATTTTACGCTCACTAGGGACTAGAAAATCGATTTTCTTGACTTGTTGAAAACTCAATTATCTGGGTATATATAGGCTTATTATGAGGTGATACATCCCTTTATATGAGTTTTAGGCAGTTTGAAAGAAGTGAAGTAAACGCGATTTTACACTCACTAGTGGCTAGAAAATCGATTTTCTACTTTTTGAAAACTCAGTATTTTTGGTATATAAAGGCTTACTATAAGTTAATACATCGATTTATATGATTTTTAAGCAGTTTGAAAGAAGTGAAGTAAACGCGATTTTACACTCACTAGTGGCTAGAAAATCGATTTTCTTGACTTTTTAAAAACCTAGTTATCTTGGTATATATAGGCTTATTATGACGTGAAACAACCATTTATATGATTTTTAAGCAGTTTGAAAGAAGTGAAGTAAACGCGATTTTACACTCACTAGGGGCTAGAAAATCAATTTTCTTGACTTGTTAAAAACTCAATATTCTTGGTGTATAGAGGCTTATTAAAAGTTAATACATCGATTTATATGATTTTTAAGCAGTTTGAAAGAATTGAAGTAAACGCGATTTTACACTCACTAGTGGCTAGAAAATCGAATTTCTTGACTTTTTAAAAACCTTTTTATCTTGGTATATATAGGCTTATTATGACGTGAAACAACCATTTATATGATTTTTAAGCAGTTTGAAAGAAGTGAAGTAAACGCGATTTTACACTCACTAGTGGCTAGAAAATCGATTTTCTTGACTTGTTAAAAACTCAATATTCTTGGTATATACAGGCTTATTATGAGGTGATACATCCATTTATATGATTTTTAAGCAGTTTGAAAGAATTGAAGTAAACGCGATTTTACACTCACTAGGGGCTAGAAAGTCGAATTTCTTCACTTTCTAAAAACTCAGTATTCTTGGAATATATGGGCTTACTATGACATGAAACAACCATTTATATGATTTTTTCGAAGTTTGAAAGAAGTGAAGTAAACGCGATTTTACACTCACTAGGGGCTAGAACATCGATTTGCTTGACTTTTTGAAAACTAAGTATTTTTGGTATATAAAGGCTTATTATAAGTTAATACATCGATTTATATGATTTTTAAGCAGTTTGAAAGAATTGAAGTAAACGCGATTTTACACTCACTAGTGGCTAGAAAATCGAATTTCTTGACTTTTTAAAAACTCAGTTATCTTGGTATATATAGGCTTATTATGACGTGAAACAACCATTTATATGATTTTTATGCAGTTTGAAAGAAGTGAAGTAAACGCGATTTTACACTCACTAGTGGCTAGAAAATCGATTTTCTTGACTTTTTGAAAACTCAGTATTTTACGTATATATAGGCTTATTATGAGGTGATACATCCATTTATATGATTTTTTCGAAGTTTGAAAGAAGTAAAGTAAACGCGACTTTACACTTACTAGGGGCTAGATAATCGATTTTCTTGACTTGTTAAAAACTCAATATTCTTGGTATATAGAGGCTTATTATGAGGTGATACATCCATTTATATGATTTTTAGGCAGTTAGAAAGAAGTGAAGTAAACGCGATTTTACACTCACTAGTGGTTAGAAAATCGAATTTCTTGACTTTTTAAAAACTCAGTTATCTTGGAATATATAGGCTTATTATGACGTGAAACAACCATTTATATGATTTTTGCGAAGTTTGAAAGAAGTAAAGTAAACGCGACTTTACACTTACTAGGGGCTGGATAATCGATTTTCTTGACTTGTTAAAAACTGAATATTCTTGGTATATAGAGGCTTATTATGAGGTGATACATCCATTTATATAATTTTTAAGCAGTTTGAAAGAAGTGAAGTAAACGCGATTTTACACTCACTAGGGGCTAGAAAATCGAATTTCATGACTTTTTAAAACTCATTATTCTTAGTATATATAGGCCTATTATGACGTGAAACAACCAGTTATATGTTTTTTTCGAAGTTTGAAAGAAGTGAAGTAAACGCGATTTTACACTCAATAGAGGCTAGAAAATCGAATTTCTTGACTTTCGAAACCTCAGTATTTTTGGTATATTTAGGCTTATTATGAGGTGATACATCCATTTATATGATTTTTAAGCAGTTTGAAAGAAGTGCAGTAAACGCGATTTTACACTCACTAGGGGCTAGAAAATCGAATTTCTTGTCTTTTTGAAAACTCAGTATTTTTGGTATATAGAGGCTTATTATAAGTTAATACTTCGAATTATATGATTTATTCGAAGTTTGAAAGAAGTGAAGTAAACGCGATTTTACAATCACTAGGAGCTAGAAAATCAATTTTCTTGACTTATTGAAAAATCAATATTCTTGGTATATATAGGCTTATTATGAGGTGATACATCCATTTATATGATTTTTAAGCAGTTTGAAAGAAGTGAAGTAAACGCGATTTTACACTCACTAGGGGCTAGAAAATCGAATTTCTTCACTTTTTAAAAACTCAGTATTTTAGGTATATAGAGGCTTATTATGAGGTAATACATCAATTTATATGATTTTTAAGCAGTTTGAAAGAAGTGCAGTAAACGCGATTTTACACTCACTAGGGGCTAGAAAATCGAATTTCTTGTCTTTTTGAAAACTCAATATTTTTGGTATATAGAGGCTTATTATAAGTTAATACATCGAATTATATGATTTATTCGAAGTTTGAAAGAAGTGAAGTAAACGCGATTTTACACTCACTAGTGGCTAGAAAATCGAATTTCTTGACTTGTTAAAAACTCAATATTCTTGGTATATAAAGGCTTATTATAAGTTAATACATCGATTTATATGATTTTCAAGCAGTTTGAAAGAAGTGAAGTAAACGCGATTTTACACTCACTAGTGGCTAGAAAATCGAATTTCTTGACTTTTTAAAAACTCAGTATTCTGGTATATATAGGCTTGTTATGACGTGAAACAACCATTTATATGATTTTTTCGAAGTTTGAAAGAAGTAAAGTAAACGCGATTTTACGCTCACTAGGGACTAGAAAATCGATTTTCTTGACTTGTTGAAAACTCAATTATCTGGGTATATATAGGCTTATTATGAGGTGATACATCCATTTATATGATTTTTAAGCAGTTTGAAAGAAGTGCAGTAAACGCGATTTTACACTCACTAGGGGCTAGAAAATCGAATTTCTTGTCTTTTTGAAAACTCAGTATTTTTGGTATATAGAGGCTTATTATAAGTTAATACATCGAATTATATGATTTATTCGAAGTTTGAAAGAAGTGAAGTAAACGCGATTTTACAATCACTAGGAGCTAGAAAATCAATTTTCTTGACTTATTGAAAACTCAATATTCTGGGTATATATAGGCTTATTTTGAGGTGATACATCGATTTATATGATTTTTAAGCAGGTTGAAAGAATTGAAGTAAACGCGATTTTACACTCACTAGTCGCTAGAAAATCGAATTTCTTGACTTTTTAAAAACCTAGTTATCTTGGTATATATAGGCTTATTATGACGTGAAACAACCATTTATATGATTTTTAAGCAGTTTGAAAGAAGTGAAGTAAACGCGATTTTACACTCACTAGTGGCTAGAAAATCGATTTTCTTGACTTTTTAAAAACTCAGTATTCTGGTATATATAGGCTTGTTATGACGTGAAACAACCATTTATATGATTTTTTCGAAGTTTGAAAGAAGTAAAGTAAACGCGATTTTACACTCACTAGGGACTAGAAAATCGATTTTCTTGACTTGTTGAAAACTCAATTATCTGGGTATATATAGGCTTATTATGAGGTGATACATCCCTTTATATGAGTTTTAGGCAGTTTGAAAGAAGTGAAGTAAACGCGATTTTACACTCACTAGTGGCTAGAAAATCGATTTTCTACTTTTTGAAAACTCAGTATTTTTGGTATATAAAGGCTTACTATAAGTTAATACATCGATTTATATGATTTTTAAGCAGTTTGAAAGAATTGAAGTAAACGCGATTTTACACTCACTAGTGGCTAGAAAATCGAATTTCTTGACTTTTTAAAAACCTAGTTATCTTGGTATATATAGGCTTATTATGACGTGAAACAACCATTTATATGATTTTTAAGCAGTTTGAAAGAAGTGAAGTAAACGCGATTTTACACTCACTAGTGGCTAGAAAATCGATTTTCTTGACTTGTTAAAAACTCAATATTCTTGGTATATACAGGCTTATTATGAGGTGATACATCCATTTATATGATTTTTAAGCAGTTTGAAAGAATTGAAGTAAACGCGATTTTACACTCACTAGGGGCTAGAAAGTCGAATTTCTTCACTTTCTAAAAACTCAGTATTCTTGGTATATATGGGCTTACTATGACATGAAACAACCATTTATATGATTTTTTCGAAGTTTGAAAGAAGTGAAGTAAACGCGATTTTACACTCACTAGGGGCTAGAACATCGATTTGCTTGACTTTTTGAAAACTAAGTATTTTTGGTATATAAAGGCTTATTATAAGTTAATACATCGATTTATATGATTTTTAAGCAGTTTGAAAGAATTGAAGTAAACGCGATTTTACACTCACTAGTGGCTAGAAAATCGAATTTCTTGACTTTTTGAAAACTCGGTATTTTTGGTATATAAAGGCTTATTATAAGTTAATACATCGATTTATATGATTTTTAAGCAGTTTGAACGAAGTGAAGTAAACGCGATTTTACACTCACTAGTGGCTAGAAAATCGAATTTCTTCACTTTCTAAAAACTCAGTATTCTTGGTATATATAGGCTTGTTATGACATGAAACAACCATTTATATGATTTTTTCGCAGTTTGAAAGAAGTGAAGTAAACGCGATTTTACACTCACTAGGGGCTAGAAAATCAATTTTCTTGACTTGTTAAAAACTCAATATTCTTGGTATATAGAGGCTTATTATGAGGTGATACATCCATTTATATAATTTTTAAGCAGTTTGAAAGAAGTGTAGTAAACGCGATTTTACACTCACTAGTGGCTAGAAAATCGATTTTCTTGACTTTTTGAAAACTCAGTATTTTACGTATATATAGGCTTATTATGAGGTGATACATCCATTTATATGATTTTTTCGAAGTTTGAAAGAAGTAAAGTAAACGCGACTTTACACTTACTGGGGGCTAGATAATCGATTTTCTTGACTTGTTAAAAACTCAATATTCTTGGTATATAGAGGCTTATTATGAGGTGATACATCCATTTATATGATTTTTAGGCAGTTAGAAAGAAGTGAAGTAAACGCGATTTTACACTCACTAGTGGTTAGAAAATCGAATTTCTTGACTTTTTAAAAACTCAGTTATCTTGGAATATATAGGCTTATTATGACGTGAAACAACCATTTATATGATTTTTTCGAAGTTTGAAAGAAGTAAAGTAAACGCGACTTTACACTTACTAGGGGCTAGATAATCGATTTTCTTGACTTGTTAAAAACTCATATTCTTGGTATATAGAGGCTTATTATGAGGTGATACATCCATTTATATAATTTTTAAGCAGTTTGAAAGAAGTGAAGTAGACGCGATTTTACACTCACTCGGGGCTAGAAAATCGAATTTCATGACTTTTTAAAAACTCATTATTCTTGGTATATATAGGTTTATTATGACGTGAAACAACCAGTTATATGTTTTTTTCGAATTTTGAAAGAAGTGAAGTAAACGCGATTTTACACTCAATAGAGGCTAGAAAATCGAATTTCTTGACTTTCGAAACCTCAGTATTTTTGGTATATTTAGGTTTATTATGAGGTGATACATCCATTTATATGATTTTTAAGCAGTTTGAAAGAAGTGCAGCAAACGCGATTTTACACTCACTAGGGGCTAGAAAATCGAATTTCTTGTCTTTTTGAAAACTCAGTATTTTTGGTATATAGAGGCTTATTATAAGTTAATACATCGAATTATATGATTTATTCGAAGTTTGAAAGAAGTGAAGTAAACGCGATTTTACAATCACTAGGAGCTAGAAAATCAATTTTCTTGACTTATTGAAAAATCAATATTCTTGGTATATATAGGCTTATTATGAGGTAATACATCCATTTATATGATTTTTAAGCAGTTTGAAGGAAGTGAAGTAAACGCGATTTTACACTCACTAGGGGCTAGAAAATCGAATTTCTTCACTTTTTAAAAACTGAGTATTTTAGGTATATAGAGGCTTATTATGAGGTAATACATCAATTTATATGATTTTTAAGCAGTTTGAAAGAATTGAAGTAAACGCGATTTTACACTCACTAGTGGCTAGAAAATCGAATTTCTTGACTTTTTAAAAACCTAGTTATCTTGGTATATATAGGCTTATTATGACGTGAAACAACCATTTATATGATTTTTAAGCAGTTTGAAAGAAGTGAAGTAAACGCGATTTTACACTCACTAGAGGCTAGAAAATCGAATTTCTTGACTTTTTAAAAACTCAGTATTTTAGGTATATAGAGGCTTATTATGAGGTAACAGATCAATTTATATGATTTTTTCGAAGTTTGAAAGAAGTGAAGTAAACGCGATTTTACACTCACTAGTGGCTAGAAAATCGATTTTCTACTTTTTGAAAACTCAGTATTTTTGGTATATAAAGGCTTACTATAAGTTAATACATCGATTTATATGACTTTTAAGCAGTTTGAAAGAATTGAAGTAAACGCGATTTTACACTCACCAGTGGCTAGAAAATCGAATTTCTTGACTTTTTAAAAACCTAGTTATCTTGGTATATATAGGCTTATTATGACGTGAAACAACCATTTATATGATTTTCAAGCAGTTTGAAAGAAGTGAAGTAAACGCGATTTTACACTCACTAGTGGCTAGAAAATCGATTTTCTTGACTTGTTAAAAACTCAATATTCTTGGTATATACAGGCTTATTATGAGGTGATACATCCATTTATATGATTTTTAAGCAGTTTGAAAGAATTGAAGTAAACGCGATTTTACACTCACTAGGGACTAGAAAATCGATTTTCTTGACTTGTTGAAAACTCAATTATCTGGGTATATATAGGCTTATTATGAGGTGATACATCCCTTTATATGAGTTTTAGGCAGTTTGAAAGAAGTGAAGTAAACGCGATTTTACACTCACTAGTGGCTAGAAAATCGATTTTCTACTTTTTGAAAACTGAGTATTTTAGGTATATAGAGGCTTATTATGAGGTAATACATCAATTTATATGATTTTTAAGCAGTTTGAAAGAATTGAAGTAAACGCGATTTTACACTCACTAGTGGCTAGAAAATCGAATTTCTTGACTTTTTAAAAACCTAGTTATCTTGGTATATATAGGCTTATTATGACGTGAAACAACCATTTATATGATTTTCAAGCAGTTTGAAAGAAGTGAAGTAAACGCGATTTTACACTCACTAGTGGCTAGAAAATCGATTTTCTTGACTTGTTAAAAACTCAATATTCTTGGTATATACAGGCTTATTATGAGGTGATACATCCATTTATATGATTTTTAAGCAGTTTGAAAGAATTGAAGTAAACGCGATTTTACACTCACTAGGGACTAGAAAATCGATTTTCTTGACTTGTTGAAAACTCAATTATCTGGGTATATATAGGCTTATTATGAGGTGATACATCCCTTTATATGAGTTTTAGGCAGTTTGAAAGAAGTGAAGTAAACGCGATTTTACACTCACTAGTGGCTAGAAAATCGATTTTCTACTTTTTGAAAACTCAGTATTTTTGGTATATAAAGGCTTACTATAAGTTAATACATCGATTTATATGATTTTTAAGCAGTTTGAAAGAATTGAAGTAAACGCGATTTTGCACTCACTAGTGGCTAGAAAATCGAATTTCTTGACTTTTTAAAAACCTAGTTATCTTGGTATATATAGGCTTATTATGACGTGAAACAACCATTTATATGATTTTTAAGCAGTTTGAAAGAAGTGAAGTAAACGCGATTTTACACTCACTAGTGGCTAGAAAATCGATTTTCTTGACTTGTTAAAAACTCAATATTCTTGGTATATACAGGCTTATTATGAGGTGATACATCCATTTATATGATTTTTAAGCAGTTTGAAAGAATTGAAGTAAACGCGATTTTACACTCACTAGGGGCTAGAAAGTCGAATTTCTTCACTTTCTAAAAACTCAGTATTCTTGGTATATATGGGCTTACTATGACATGAAACAACCATTTATATGATTTTTTCGAAGTTTGAAAGAAGTGAAGTAAACGCGATTTTACACTCACTAGGGGCTAGAACATCGATTTGCTTGACTTTTTGAAAACTAAGTATTTTTGGTATATAAAGGCTTATTATAAGTTAATACATCGATTTATATGATTTTTAAGCAGTTTGAAAGAATTGAAGTAAACGCGATTTTACACTCACTAGTGGCTAGAAAATCGATTTTCTACTTTTTAAAAACTCAGTATTTTTGGTATATAAAGGCTTACTATAAGTTAATACATCGATTTATATGATTTTTAAGCAGTTTGAAAGAATTGAAGTAAACGCGATTTTACACTCACCAGTGGCTAGAAAATCGAACTTCTTGACTTTTTAAAAACCTAGTTATCTTGGTATATATAGGCTTATTATGACGTGAAACAACCATTTATATGATTTTCAAGCAGTTTGAAAGAAGTGAAGTAAACGCGATTTTACACTCACTAGTGGCTAGAAAATCGATTTTCTTGACTTGTTAAAAACTCAATATTCTTGGTATATACAGGCTTATTATGAGGTGATACATCCATTTATATGATTTTTAAGCAGTTTGAAAGAATTGAAGTAAACGCGATTTTACACTCACTAGGGACTAGAAAATCGATTTTCTTGACTTGTTGAAAACTCAATTATCTGGGTATATATAGGCTTATTATGAGGTGATACATCCCTTTATATGAGTTTTAGGCAGTTTGAAAGAAGTGAAGTAAACGCGATTTTACACTCACTAGTGGCTAGAAAATCGATTTTCTACTTTTTGAAAACTCAGTATTTTTGGTATATAAAGGCTTACTATAAGTTAATACATCGATTTATATGATTTTTAAGCAGTTTGAAAGAATTGAAGTAAACGTGATTTTGCACTCACTAGTGGCTAGAAAATCGAATTTCTTGACTTTTTAAAAACCTAGTTATCTTGGTATATATAGGCTTATTATGACGTGAAACAACCATTTATATGATTTTTAAGCAGTTTGAAAGAAGTGAAGTAAACGCGATTTTACACTCACTAGTGGCTAGAAAATCGATTTTCTTGACTTGTTAAAAACTCAATATTCTTGGTATATACAGGCTTATTATGAGGTGATACATCCATTTATATGATTTTTAAGCAGTTTGAAAGAATTGAAGTAAACGCGATTTTACACTCACTAGGGGCTAGAAAGTCGAATTTCTTCACTTTCTAAAAACTCAGTATTCTTGGTATATATGGGCTTACTATGACATGAAACAACCATTTATATGATTTTTTCGAAGTTTGAAAGAAGTGAAGTAAACGCGATTTTACACTCACTAGGGGCTAGAACATCGATTTGCTTGACTTTTTGAAAACTAAGTATTTTTGGTATATAAAGGCTTATTATAAGTTAATACATCGATTTATATGATTTTTAAGCAGTTTGAAAGAATTGAAGTAAACGCGATTTTACACTCACTAGTGGCTAGAAAATCGATTTTCTACTTTTTGAAAACTCAGTATTTTTGGTATATAAAGGCTTACTATAAGTTAATACATCGATTTATATGATTTTTAAGCAGTTTGAAAGAATTGAAGTAAACGCGATTTTACACTCACCAGTGGCTAGAAAATCGAATTTCTTGACTTTTTAAAAACCTAGTTATCTTGGTATATATAGGCTTATTATGACGTGAAACAACCATTTATATGATTTTCAAGCAGTTTGAAAGAAGTGAAGTAAACGCGATTTTACACTCACTAGTGGCTAGAAAATCGATTTTCTTGACTTTTTAAAAACTCAGTATTCTGGTATATATAGGCTTGTTATGACGTGAAACAACCATTTATATGATTTTTTCGAAGTTTGAAAGAAGTAAAGTAAACGCGATTTTACACTCACTAGGGACTAGAAAATCGATTTTCTTGACTTGTTGAAAACTCAATTATCTGGGTATATATAGGCTTATTATGAGGTGATACATCCCTTTATATGAGTTTTAGGCAGTTTGAAAGAAGTGAAGTAAACGCGATTTTACACTCACTAGTGGCTAGAAAATCGATTTTCTACTTTTTGAAAACTCAGTATTTTTGGTATATAAAGGCTTACTATAAGTTAATACATCGATTTATATGATTTTTAAGCAGTTTGAAAGAATTGAAGTAAACGCGATTTTACACTCACTAGTGGCTAGAAAATCGAATTTCTTGACTTTTTAAAAACCTAGTTATCTTGGTATATATAGGCTTATTATGACGTGAAACAACCATTTATATGATTTTTAAGCAGTTTGAAAGAAGTGAAGTAAACGCGATTTTACACTCACTAGTGGCTAGAAAATCGATTTTCTTGACTTGTTAAAAACTCAATATTCTTGGTATATACAGGCTTATTATGAGGTGATACATCCATTTATATGATTTTTAAGCAGTTTGAAAGAATTGAAGTAAACGCGATTTTACACTCACTAGGGGCTAGAAAGTCGAATTTCTTCACTTTCTAAAAACTCAGTATTCTTGGTATATATGGGCTTACTATGACATGAAACAACCATTTATATGATTTTTTCGAAGTTTGAAAGAAGTGAAGTAAACGCGATTTTACACTCACTAGGGGCTAGAACATCGATTTGCTTGACTTTTTGAAAACTAAGTATTTTTGGTATATAAAGGCTTATTATAAGTTAATACATCGATTTTTTTGATTTTTAAGCAGTTTGAAAGAATTGAAGTAAACGCGATTTTGCACTCACTAGTGGCTAGAAAATCGAATTTCTTGACTTTTTAAAAACCTAGTTATCTTGGTATATATAGGCTTATTATGACGTGAAACAACCATTTATATGATTTTTAAGCAGTTTGAAAGAAGTGAAGTAAACGCGATTTTACACTCACTAGTGGCTAGAAAATCGATTTTCTTGACTTTTTAAAAACTCAGTATTCTGGTATATATAGGCTTGTTATGACGTGAAACAACAATTTATATGATTTTTTCGAAGTTTGAAAGAAGTAAAGTAAACGCGATTTTACACTCACTAGGGACTAGAAAATCGATTTTCTTGACTTGTTGAAAACTCAATTATCTGGGTATATATAGGCTTATTATGAGGTGATACATCCCTTTATATGAGTTTTAGGCAGTTTGAAAGAAGTGAAGTAAACGCGATTTTACACTCACTAGTGGCTAGAAAATCGATTTTCTACTTTTTGAAAACTCAGTATTTTTGGTATATAAAGGCTTACTATAAGTTAATACATCGATTTATATGATTTTTAAGCAGTTTGAAAGAATTGAAGTAAACGCGATTTTACACTCACTAGTGGCTAGAAAATCGAATTTCTTGACTTTTTAAAAACCTAGTTATCTTGGTATATATAGGCTTATTATGACGTGAAACAACCATTTATATGATTTTTAAGCAGTTTGAAAGAAGTGAAGTAAACGCGATTTTACACTCACTAGTGGCTAGAAAATCGATTTTCTTGACTTGTTAAAAACTCAATATTCTTGGTATATACAGGCTTATTATGAGGTGATACATCCATTTATATGATTTTTAAGCAGTTTGAAAGAATTGAAGTAAACGCGATTTTACACTCACTAGGGGCTAGAAAGTCGAATTTCTTCACTTTCTAAAAACTCAGTATTCTTGGTATATATGGGCTTACTATGACATGAAACAACCATTTATATGATTTTTTCGAAGTTTGAAAGAAGTGAAGTAAACGCGATTTTACACTCACTAGGGGCTAGAACATCGATTTGCTTGACTTTTTGAAAACTAAGTATTTTTGGTATATAAAGGCTTATTATAAGTTAATACATCGATTTATATGATTTTTAAGCAGTTTGAAAGAATTGAAGTAAACGCGATTTTACACTCACTAGTGGCTAGAAAATCGAATTTCTTGACTTTTTAAAAACTTAGTTATCTTGGTATATATAGGCTAATTATGACGTGAAACAACCATTTATATGATTTTCAAGCAGTTTGAAAGAAGTGAAGTAATCGCGATTTTACACTCACTAGTGGCTAGAAAATCGAATTTGTTGACTTTTTAAAAACTCAGTATTCTGGTATATATAGGCTTGTTATGACGTGAAACAACCATTTATATGATTTTTTCGAAGTTTGAAAGAAGTGAAGTAAACGCGATTTTACACTCACTAGGGGCTAGAAAATCAATTTTCTTGACTTGTTAAAAACTGAATATTCTTGGTGTATAGAGGCTTATTATGAGGTGATACATCCATTTATATAATTTTTAAGCAGTTTGAAAGAAGTGCAGTAAACGCGAATTTACACTCACTAGTAGCTAGAAAATCTATTTTCTTGACTTTTTGAAAACTCAGTATTTTACGTATATATAGGCTTATTATGAGGTGATACATCCATTTATATGATTTTTTCGAAGTTTGAAAGAAGTGAAGTAAACGCGATTTTAAACTCACTAGTGGTTAGAAAATCGAATTTCTTGACTTTTTAAAAACTCAGTTATCTTGGAATATATAGGCTTATTATGACGTGAAACAACCATTTATATGATTTTTTCGAAGTTTGAAAGAAGTAAAGTAAACGCGACTTTACACTTACTAGGGGCTAGATAATCGATTTTCTTGACTTGTTAAAAACTCATATTCTTGGTATATAGAGGCTTATTATGAGGTGATACATCCATTTATATAATTTTTAAGCAGTTTGAAAGAAGTGAAGTAAACGCGATTTTACACTCACTAGGGGCTAGAAAATCCAATTTCATGACTTTTTAAAACTCATTATTCTTGGTATATATAGGTTTATTATGACGTGAAACAACCAGTTATATGTTTTTTTCGAAGTTTGAAAGAAGTGAAGTAAACGCGATTTTACACTCAATAGAGGCTAGAAAATCGAATTTCTTGACTTTCGAAACCTCAGTATTTTTGGTATATTTAGGCTTATTATGAGGTGATACATCCATTTATATGATTTTTAAGCAGTTTGAAAGAAGTGCAGCAAACGCGATTTTACACTCACTAGGGGCTAGAAAATCGAATTTCTTGTCTTTTTGAAAACTCAGTATTTTTGGTATATAGAGGCTTATTATAAGTTAATACATCGAATTATATGATTTATTCGAAGTTTGAAAGAAGTGAAGTAAACGCGATTTTACAATCACTAGGAGCTAGAAAATCAATTTTCTTGACTTATTGAAAAATCAATATTCTTGGTATATATAGGCTTATTATGACGTGAAACAACCATTTATATGATTTTTAAGCAGTTTGAAAGAATTGAAGTAAACGCGATTTTACACTCACTAGGGGCTAGAACATCGATTTGCTTGACTTTTTGAAAACTAAGTATTTTTGGTATATAAAGGCTTATTATAAGTTAATACATCGATATTATATGATTTTTAAGCAGTTTGAAAGAAGTGAAGTAAACGCGATTTTACACTCACTAGTGGCTAGAAAATCGAATTTGTTGACTTTTTAAAAACTCAGTATTCTGGTATATATAGGCTTGCTATGACGTGAAACAACCATTTATATGATTTTTTCGAAGTTTGAAAGAAGTGAAGTAAACGCGATTTTACACTCACTAGGGGCTAGAAAACCAATTTTCTTGACTTGTTAAAAACTCAATATTCTTGGTGTATAGAGGCTTATTATGAGGTGATACATCCATTTATATGATTTTTAGGCAGTTTGAAAGAAGTGAAGTAATCGCGATTTTACACTCACTAGTGGCTAGAAAATCGAATTTCTTGACTTTTTAAAAACCTAGTTATCTTGGTATATATAGGCTTATTATGACGTGAAACAACCATTTATATGATTTTCAAGCAGTTTGAAAGAAGTGAAGTAAACGCGATTTTACACTCACTAGTGGCTAGAAAATCGATTTTCTTGACTTGTTAAAAACTCAATATTCTTGGTATATACAGGCTTATTATGAGGTGATACATCCATTTATATGATTTTTAAGCAGTTTGAAAGAAGTGAAGTAAACGCGATTTTACACTCACTACGGGCTAGAAAATCGAATTTCTTGACTTTTTAAAAACTCAGTATTCTTGGGATATATAGGCTTATTATGGCGTGAAAAAACCATTTATATGATTTTTTCGAAGTTTGATAGAAGTGAAGTAAACGCGATTTTACGCTCACTAGGGGCTAGAAAATCGATTTTCTTGAGTTGTTGAAAACTCAATATTCTGAGTATATATATGCTTATTTTGAGGTGATACATCGATTTATATGATTTTTAAGCAGTTTGAAAGAATTGAAGTAATCGCGATTTTACACTCACTAGTGGCTAGAAAATCGAATTTCTTGACTTTTTAAAAACCTAGTTATCTTGGTATATATAGGCTTATTATGACGTGAAACAACCATTTATATGATTTTTAAGCAGTTTGAAAGAAGTGAAGTAAACGCGATTTTACACTCACTAGTGGCTAGAAAATCGATTTTCTTGACTTTTTAAAAACTCAGTATTCTGGTATATATAGGCTTGTTATGACGTGAAACAACCATTTATATGATTTTTTCGAAGTTTGAAAGAAGTAAAGTAAACGCGATTTTACACTCACTAGGGACTAGAAAATCGATTTTCTTGACTTGTTGAAAACTCAATTATCTGGGTATATATAGGCTTATTATGAGGTGATACATCCCTTTATATGAGTTTTAGGCAGTTTGAAAGAAGTGAAGTAAACGCGATTTTACACTCACTAGTGGCTAGAAAATCGATTTTCTACTTTTTGAAAACTTAGTATTTTTGGTATATAAAGGCTTACTATAAGTTAATACATCGATTTATATGATTTTTAAGCAGTTTGAAAGAATTGAAGTAAACGCGATTTTACACTCACTAGTGGCTAGAAAATCGAATTTGTTGACTTTTTAAAAACTCAGTATTCTGGTATATATAGGCTTGTTATGACGTGAAACAACCATTTATATGATTTTTTCGAAGTTTGAAAGAAGTGAAGTAAACGCGATTTTACACTCACTAGGGGCTAGAAAATCGATTTTCTTGACTTGTTAAAAACTCAATATTCTTGGTGTATAGAGGCTTATTATGAGGTGATACATCCATTTATATGATTTTTAGGCAGTTTGAAAGAAGTGAAGTAAACGCGATTTTACACTCACTAGTAGCTAGAAAATCGATTTTCTTGACTTTTTGAAAACTCAGTATTTTGCGTATATATAGGCTTATTATGAGGTGATACATCCATTTATATGATTTTTTCGAAGTTTGAAAGAAGTAAAGTAAACGCGACTTTACACTTACTAGGGGCTAGATAATCGATTTTCTTGACTTGTTAAAAACTGAATATTCTTGGTATATAGAGGCTTATTATGAGGTGATACATCCATTTATATGATTTTTAGGCAGTTAGAAAGAAGTGAAGTAAACGCGATTTTACAGTCACTAGTGGCTGGAAAATCGAATTTCTTGACTTGTTAAAAAATTAATATTCTTGGTATATAAAGGCTTATTATAAGTTAATACATCGATATTATATGATTTTTAAGCAGTTTGAAAGAAGTGAAGTAAACGCGATTTTACACTCACTAGTGGCTAGAAAATCGAATTTGTTGACTTTTTAAAAACTCAGTTATCTTGGTATATATAGGCTAATTATGACGTGAAACAACCATTTATATGATTTTTAAGCAGTTTGAAAGAAGTGAAGTAAACGCGATTTTACACTCACTAGTGGCTAGAAAATCGAATTTCTTGACTTGTTAAAAAATTAATGTTCTTGGTATATAAAGGCTTATTATAAGTTAATACATCGATATTATATGATTTTTAAGCAGTTTGAAAGAAGTGAAGTAAACGCGATTTTACACTCACTAGTGGCTAGAAAATCGAATTTGTTGACTTTTTAAAAACTCAGTATTCTGGTATATATAGGCTTGTTATGACGTGAAACAACCATTTATATGATTTTTTCGAAGTTTGAAATAAGTGAAGTAAACGCGATTTTACACTCACTAGGGGCTAGAAAATCAATTTTCTTGACTTGTTAAAAACTGAATATTCTTGGTGTATAGAGGCTTATTATGAGGTGATACATCCATTTATATAATTTTTAAGCAGTTTGAAAGAAGTGCAGTAAACGCGATTTTACACTCACTAGTAGCTAGAAAATCGATTTTCTTGACTTTTTGAAAACTCAGTATTTTACGTATATATAGGCTTATTATGAGGTGATACATCCATTTATATGATTTTTTCGAAGTTTGAAAGAAGTGAAGTAAACGCGATTTTACACTCACTAGTGGTTAGAAAATCGAATTTCTTGACTTTTTAAAAACTCAGTTATCTTGGAATATATAGGCTTATTATGACGTGAAACAACCATTTATATGATTTTTTCGAAGTTTGAAAGAAGTAAAGTAAACGCGACTTTACACTTACTAGGGGCTAGATAATCGATTTTCTTGACTTGTTAAAAACTCATATTCTTGGTATATAGAGGCTTATTATGAGGTGATACATCCATTTATATAATTTTTAAGCAGTTTGAAAGAAGTGAAGTAAACGCGATTTTACACTCACTAGGGGCTAGAATATCCAATTTCATGACTTTTTAAAACTCATTATTCTTGGTATATATAGGTTTATTATGACGTGAAACAACCAGTTATATGTTTTTTTCGAAGTTTGAAAGAAGTGAAGTAAACGCGATTTTACACTCAATAGAGGCTAGAAAATCGAATTTCTTGACTTTCGAAACCTCAGTATTTTTGGTATATTTAGGCTTATTATGAGGTGATACATCCATTTATATGATTTTTAAGCAGTTTGAAACAAGTGCAGCAAACGCGATTTTACACTCACTAGGGGCTAGAAAATCGAATTTCTTGTCTTTTTGAAAACTCAGTATTTTTGGTATATAGAGGCTTATTATAAGTTAATACACCGAATTATATGATTTATTCGAAGTTTGAAAGAAGTGAAGTAAACGCGATTTTACAATCACTAGGAGCTAGAAAATCAATTTTCTTGACTTATTGAAAAATCAATATTCTTGGTATATATAGGCTTATTATGACGTGAAACAACCATTTATATGATTTTTAAGCAGTTTGAAAGAAGTGAAAGAAACGCGATTTTACACTCACTAGGGGCTAGAAAATCAATTTTCTTGACTTGTTAAAAACTCAATAGTCTTGGTGTATAGAGGCTTATTATAAGTTAATACATCGATTTATATGATTTTTAAGCAGTTTGAAAGAATTGAAGTAAACGCGATTTTACACTCACTAGGGGCTAGAACATCGATTTGCTTGACTTTTTGAAAACTAAGTATTTTTGGTATATAAAGGCTTATTATAAGTTAATACATCGATATTATATGATTTTTAAGCAGTTTGAAAGAAGTGAAGTAAACGCGATTTTACACTCACTAGTGGCTAGAAAATCGAATTTGTTGACTTTTTAAAAACTCATATTCTGGTATATATAGGCTTGTTATGACGTGAAACAACCATTTATATGATTTTTTCGAAGTTTGAAAGAAGTGAAGTAAACGCGATTTTACACTCACTAGGGGCTAGAAAACCAATTTTCTTGACTTGTTAAAAACTCAATATTCTTGGTGTATAGAGGCTTATTATGAGGTGATACATCCATTTATATGATTTTTAGGCAGTTTGAAAGAAGTGAAGTAATCGCGATTTTACACTCACTAGTGGCTAAAAAATCGAATTTCTTGACTTTTTAAAAACCTAGTTATCTTGGTATATACAGGCTTATTATGACGTGAAACAACCATTTATATGATTTTTCAAGCAGTTTGAAAGAAGTGAAGTAAACGCGATTTTACACTCACTAGTGGCTAGAAAATCGATTTTCTTGACTTGTTAAAAACTCAATATTCTTGGTATATACAGGCTTATTATGACGTGAAACAACCATTTATATGATTTTTTCGAAGTTTGAAAGAAGTAAAGTAAACGCGATTTTACACTCACTAGGGACTAGAAAATCGATTTTCTTGACTTGTTGAAAACTCAATTATCTGGGTATATATAGGCTTATTATGAGGTGATACATCCCTTTATATGAGTTTTAGGCAGTTTGAAAGAAGTGAAGTAAACGCGATTTTACACTCACTAGTGGCTAGAAAATCGATTTTCTACTTTTTGAAAACTCAGTATTTTTGGTATATAAAGGCTTACTATAAGTTAATACATCGATTTATATGATTTTTAAGCAGTTTGAAAGAATTGAAGTAAACGCGATTTTACACTCACTAGTGGCTAGAAAATCGAATTTCTTGACTTTTTAAAAACCTAGTTATCTTGGTATATATAGGCTTATTATGACGTGAAACAACCATTTATATGATTTTTAAGCAGTTTGAAAGAAGTGAAAGAAACGCGATTTTACACTCACTAGGGGCTAGAAAATCAATTTTCTTGACTTGTTAAAAACTCAATAGTCTTGGTGTATAGAGGCTTATTATAAGTTAATACATCGATTTATATGATTTTTAAGCAGTTTGAAAGAATTGAAGTAAACGCGATTTTACACTCACTAGGGGCTAGAACATCGATTTGCTTGACTTTTTGAAAACTAAGTATTTTTGGTATATAAAGGCTTATTATAAGTTAATACATCGATATTATATGATTTTTAAGCAGTTTGAAAGAAGTGAAGTAAACGCGATTTTACACTCACTAGTGGCTAGAAAATCGAATTTGTTGACTTTTTAAAAACTCAGTATTCTGGTATATATAGGCTTGTTATGACGTGAAACAACCATTTATATGATTTTTTCGAAGTTTGAAAGAAGTGAAGTAAACGCGATTTTACACTCACTAGGGGCTAGAAAATCAATTTTCTTGACTTGTTAAAAACTCAATATTCTTGGTGTATAGAGGCTTATTATGAGGTGATACATCCATTTATATGATTTTTAGGCAGTTTGAAAGAAGTGAAGTAAACGCGATTTTACACTCACTAGTAGCTAGAAAATCGATTTTCTTGACTTTTTGAAAACTCAGTATTTTGCGTATATATAGGCTTATTATGAGGTGATACATCCATTTATATGATTTTTTCGAAGTTTGAAAGAAGTAAAGTAAACGCGACTTTACACTTACTAGGGGCTAGATAATCGATTTTCTTGACTTGTTAAAAACTGAATATTCTTGGTATATAGAGGCTTATTATGAGGTGATACATCCATTTATATGATTTTTAGGCAGTTAGAAAGAAGTGAAGTAAACGCGATTTTACAGTCACTAGTGGCTGGAAAATCGAATTTCTTGACTTGTTAAAAAATTAATATTCTTGGTATATAAAGGCTTATTATAAGTTAATACATCGATATTATATGATTTTTAAGCAGTTTGAAAGAAGTGAAGTAAACGCGATTTTACACTCACTAGTGGCTAGAAAATCGAATTTGTTGACTTTTTAAAAACTCAGTTATCTTGGTATATATAGGCTAATTATGACGTGAAACAACCATTTATATGATTTTTAAGCAGTTTGAAAGAAGTGAAGTAAACGCGATTTTACACTCACTAGTGGCTAGAAAATCGAATTTCTTGACTTGTTAAAAAATTAATATTCTTGGTATATAAAGGCTTATTATAAGTTAATACATCGATATTATATGATTTTTAAGCAGTTTGAAAGAAGTGAAGTAAACGCGATTTTACACTCACTAGTGGCTAGAAAATCGAATTTGTTGACTTTTTAAAAACTCAGTATTCTGGTATATATAGGCTTGTTATGACGTGAAACAACCATTTATATGATTTTTTCGAAGTTTGAAAGAAGTGAAGTAAACGCGATTTTACACTCACTAGGGGCTAGAAAATCAATTTTCTTGACTTGTTAAAAACTAAATATTCTTGGTGTATAGAGGCTTATTATGAGGTGATACATCCATTTATATAATTTTTAAGCAGTTTGAAAGAAGTGCAGTAAACGCGATTTTACACTCACTAGTAGCTAGAAAATCGATTTTCTTGACTTTTTGAAAACTCAGTATTTTACGTATATATAGGCTTATTATGAGGTGATACATCCATTTATATGATTTTTTCGAAGTTTGAAAGAAGTAAAGTAAACGCGACTTTACACTTACTAGGGGCTAGATAATCGATTTTCTTGACTTGTTAAAAACTCAATATTCTTGGTATATAGAGGCTTATTATGAGGTGATACATCCATTTATATGATTTTTAGGCAGTTTGAAAGAATTGAAGTAAACGCGATTTTACACTCACTAGTGGCTAGAAAATCGAATTTCTTGAGTTTTTAAAAACCTAGTTATCTTGGTATATATAGGCTTATTATGACGTGAAACAACCATTTATATGATTTTTAAGCAGTTTGAAAGAAGTGAAGTAAACGCGATTTTACACTCACTAAGGGCTAGAAAATTAATTTTCTTGACTTGTTAAAAACTCAATATTCTTGGTGTATAGAGGCTTATTATAAGTTAATACATCGATTTATATGATTTTTAAGCAGTTTGAAAGAATTGAAGTAAACGCGATTTTACACTCACTAGGGGCTAGAACATCGATTTGCTTGACTTTTTGAAAACTAAGTATTTTTGGTATATAAAGGCTTATTATAAGTTAATACATCGATTTATATGATTTTTAAGCAGTTTGAAAGAATTGAAGTAAACGCGATTTTACACTCACTAGTGGCTAGAAAATCGAATTTCTTGACTTTTTAAAAACTCAGTTATCTTGGTATATATAGTCTTATTATGACGTGAAACAACCATTTATATGATTTTTAAGCAGTTTGAAAGAAGTGAAGTAAACGCGATTTTACACTCACTAGTGGCTAGAAAATCGAATTTCTTGACTTGTTAAAAAATTAATATTCTTGGTATATAAAGGCTTATTATAAGTTAATACATCGATATTATATGATTTTTAAGCAGTTTGAAAGAAGTGAAGTAAACGCGATTTTACACTCACTAGTGGCTAGAAAATCGAATTTTTGACTTTTTAAAAACTCAGTATTCTGGTATATATAGGCTTGTTATGACGTGAAACAACCATTTATATGATTTTTTCGAAGTTTGAAAGAAGTGAAGTAAACGCGATTTTACACTCACTAGGGGCTAGAAAATCAATTTTCTTGACTTGTTAAAAACTCAATATTCTTGGTGTATAGAGGCTTATTATGAGGTGATACATCCATTTATATGATTTTTAGGCAGTTTGAAAGAAGTGAAGTAAACGCGATTTTACACTCACTAGTAGCCAGAAAATCGATTTTCTTGACTTTTTGAAAACTCAGGATTTTACGTATATATAGGCTTATTATGAGGTGATACATCCATTTATATGATTTTTTCGAAGTTTGAAAGAAGTAAAGTAAACGCGACTTTACACTTACTAGGGGCTAGATAATCGATTTTCTTGACTTGTTAAAAACTCAATATTCTTGGTATATAGAGGCTTATTATGAGGTGATACATCCATTTATATGATTTTTAGGCAGTTAGAAAGAAGTGAAGTAAACGCGATTTTACACTCACTAGTGGCTAGAAAATCGAATTTCTTGACTTGTTAAAAAATTAATATTCTTGGTATATAAAGGCTTATTATAAGTTAATACATCGATATTATATGATTTTTAAGCAGTTTGAAAGAAGTGAAGTAAACGCGATTTTACACTCACTAGTGGCTAGAAAATCGAATTTGTTGACTTTTTAAAAACTCAGTTATCTTGGTATATATAGGCTAATTATGACGTGAAACAACCATTTATATGATTTTTAAGCAGTTTGAAAGAAGTGAAGTAAACGCGATTTTACACTCACTAGTGGCTAGAAAATCGAATTTCTTGACTTGTTAAAAAATTAATATTCTTGGTATATAAAGGCTTATTATAAGTTAATACATCGATATTATATGATTTTTAAGCAGTTTGAAAGAAGTGAAGTAAACGCGATTTTACACTCACTAGTGGCTAGAAAATCGAATTTGTTGACTTTTTAAAAACTCAGTATTCTGGTATATATAGGCTTGTTATGACGTGAAACAACCATTTATATGATTTTTTCGAAGTTTGAAAGAAGTGAAGTAAACGCGATTTTACACTCACTAGGGGCTAGAAAATCAATTTTCTTGACTTGTTAAAAACTAAATATTCTTGGTGTATAGAGGCTTATTATGAGGTGATACATCCATTTATATAATTTTTAAGCAGTTTGAAAGAAGTGCAGTAAACGCGATTTTACACTCACTAGTAGCTAGAAAATCGATTTTCTTGACTTTTTGAAAACTCAGTATTTTACGTATATATAGGCTTATTATGAGGTGATACATCCATTTATATGATTTTTTCGAAGTTTGAAAGAAGTAAAGTAAACGCGACTTTACACTTACTAGGGGCTAGATAATCGATTTTCTTGACTTGTTAAAAACTCATATTCTTGGTATATAGAGGCTTATTATGAGGTGATACATCCATTTATATAATTTTTAAGCAGTTTGAAAGAAGTGAAGTAAACGCTATTTTACACTCAATAGAGGCTAGAAAATCGAATTTCTTGACTTTCGAAACCTCAGTATTTTTGGTATATTTAGGCTTATTATGAGGTGATACATCCATGTATATGATTTTTAAGCAGTTTGAAAGAAGTGCAGTAAACGCGATTTTACACTCACTAGGGGCTAGAAAATCGAATTTCTTGTCTTTTTGAAAACTCAGTATTTTTGGTATATAGAGGCTTATTATAAGTTAATACATCGAATTATATGATTTATTCGAAGTTTGAAAGAAGTGAAGTAAACGCGATTTTACAATCACTAGGAGCTAGAAAATCAATTTTCTTGACTTATTGAAAAATCAATATTCTTGGTATATATAGGCTTATTATGAGGTAATACATGCATTTATATGATTTTTAAGCAGTTTGAAAGAAGTGAAGTAAACGCGATTTTACACTCACTAGGGGCTAGAAAATCGAATTTCTTCACTTTTTAAAAACTGAGTATTTTAGGTATATAGAGGCTTATTATGAGGTAATACATCAATTTATATGATTTTTAAGCAGTTTGAAAGAATTGAAGTAAACGCGATTTTACACTCACTAGTGGCTAGAAAATCGAATTTCTTGACTTTTTAAAAACCTAGTTATCTTGGTATATATAGGCTTATTATGACGTGAAACAACCATTTATATGATTTTTAAGCAGTTGAAAGAAGTGAAGTAAACGCTATTTTACACTCACTAGAGGCTAGAAAATCGAATTTCTTGACTTTTTAAAAACTCAATATTCTTGGTATATATAGGCTTATTATGAGGTGATACATCCATTTATATGATTTTTAGGCAGTTTGAAAGAAGTGAAGTAAACGCGGATTTACACTCACTAGGGGCTAGAAAATCGAATTTCTTGACTTTTTAAACACTCAGTATTCTTGGGATATATAGGCTTATTATGGCGTGAAACAACCATTTATTTGATTTTTTCGAAGTTTGAAAGAAGTGAAGTAAACGCGATTTTACACTCACTAGTGGCTATAAAATCGATTTTCTACTTTTTGAAAACTCAGTATTTTTGGTATATAAAGGCTTACTATAAGTTAATACATCGATTTATATGATTTTTAAGCAGTTTGAAAGAATTGAAGTAAACGCGATTTTACACTCACCAGTGGCTAGAAAATCGAATTTCTTGACTTTTTAAAAACCTAGTTATCTTGGTATATATAGGCTTATTATGACGTGAAACAACCATTTATATGATTTTCAAGCAGTTTGAAAGAAGTGAAGTAAACGCGATTTTACACTCACTAGTGGCTAGAAAATCGATTTTCTTGACTTGTTAAAAACTCAATATTCTTGGTATATACAGGCTTATTATGAGGTGATACATCCATTTATATGATTTTTAGGCAATTTGAAAGAAGTGAAGTAAACGCGATTTTACACTCACTAGGGGCTAGAAAATCGATTTACTTGACTTGTTGAAAACTCAATATTCTGGGTATATATATGCTTATTTTGAGGTGATACATCGATTTATATGATTTTTAAGCAGTTTGAAAGAATTGAAGTAATCGCGATTTTACACTCACTAGTGGCTAGAAAATCGAATTTCTTGACTTTTTAAAAACCTAGTTATCTTGGTATATATAGGCTTATTATGACGTGAAACAACCATTTATATGATTTTTAAGCAGTTTGAAAGAAGTGAAGTAAACGCGATTTTACACTCACTAGTGGCTAGAAAATCGATTTTCTTGACTTTTTAAAAACTCAGTATTCTGGTATATAGGCTTGTTATGACGTGAAACAACCATTTATATGATTTTTTCGAAGTTTGAAAGAAGTAAAGTAAACGCGATTTTACACTCACTAGGGACTAGAAAATCGATTTTCTTGACTTGTTGAAAACTCAATTATCTGGGTATATATAGGCTTATTATGAGGTGATACATCCCTTTATATGAGTTTTAGGCAGTTTGAAAGAAGTGAAGTAAACGCGATTTTACACTCACTAGTGGCTAGAAAATCTATTTTCCACTTTTTGAAAACGCAGTATTTTTGGTATATAAAGGCTTACTATAAGTTAATACATCGATTTATATGAATTTTAAGCAGTTTGAAAGAATTGAAGTAAACGCGATTTTACACTCACTAGTGGCTAGAAAATCGAATTTCTTGACTTTTTAAAAACCTAGTTATCTTGGTATATATAGGCTTATTATGACGTGAAACAACCATTTATATGATTTTTAAGCAGTTTGAAAGAAGTGAAGTAAACGCGATTTTACACTCACTAGGGGCTAGAAAATCAATTTTCTTGACTTTTTGAAAACTCAATATTCTTGGTGTATAGAGGCTTATTATAAGTTAATACATCGATTTATATGATTTTTAAGCAGTTTGAAAGAATTGAAGTAAACGCGATTTTACACTCACTAGGGGCTAGAACATCGATTTGCTTGACTTTTTGAAAACTAAGTATTTTTGGTATATAAAGGCTTATTATAAGTTAATACATCGATTTATATGATTTTTAAGCAGTTTGAAAGAATTGAAGTAAACGCGATTTTACACTCACTAGTGGCTAGAAAATCGAATTTCTTGACTTTTTAAAAACTCAGTTATCTTGGTATATATAGTCTTATTATGACGTGAAACAACCATTTATATGATTTTTAAGCAGTTTGAAAGAAGTGAAGTAAACGCGATTTTACACTCACTAGTGGCTAGAAAATCGAATTTCTTGACTTGTTAAAAAATTAATATCCTTGGTATATAAAGGCTTATTATAAGTTAATACATCGATATTATATGATTTTTAAGCAGTTTGAAAGAAGTGAAGTAAACGCGATTTTACACTCACTAGTGGCTAGAAAATCGAATTTGTTGACTTTTTAAAAACTCAGTATTCTGGTATATATAGGCTTGTTATGACGTGAAACAACTATTTATATGATTTTTTCGAAGTTTGAAAGAAGTGAAGTAAACGCGATTTTACACTTACTAGGGGCTAGATAATCGATTTTCTTGACTTGTTAAAAACTCAGTTATCTTGGAATATATAGGCTTATTATGACGTGAAACAACCATTTATATGATTTTTTCGAAGTTTGAAAGAAGTAAAGTAAACGCGACTTTACACTTACTAGGGGCTAGATAATCGAATTTCATGACTTTTTAAAAACTCAGTATTCTTGGTATATATAGGCTTATTATGACGTGAAACAACGAGTTATATGTTTTTTTCGAAGTTTGAAAGAAGTGAAGTAAACGCGATTTTACACTCACTAGGGGCTAGAAAATCGAATTTCTTGTCTTTTTGAAAACTCAGTATTTTTGGTATATAGAGGCTTATTATAAGTTAATACATCGAATTATATGATTTATTCGAAGTTTGAAAGAAGTGAAGTAAACGCGATTTTACAATCACTAGGAGCTAGAAAATCAATTTTCTTGACTTATTGAAAAATCAATATTCTTGGTATATATAGGCTTATTATGAGGTGATACATCCATTTATATGATTTTTAAGCAGTTTGAAAGAATTGAAGTAAAAGCAATTTTACACTCACTAGTGGCTAGAAAATCGAATTTCTTGACTTTTTAAAAACCTAGTTATCTTGGTATATATATGCTTATTATGACGTGAAACAACCATTTATATGATTTTTAAGCAGTTTGAAAGAAGTGAAGTAAACGCGATTTTACACTCACTAGTGGCTAGAAAATCGATTTTCTTGACTTGTTAAAAACTCAATATTCTTGGTATATACAGGCTTATTATGAGGTGATACATCCATTTATATGATTTTTAGGCAGTTTGAAAGAAGTGAAGTAAACGCGATTTTACACTCACTAGGGGCTAGAAAATCGAATATCTTGACTTTTTAAAAACTCAGTATTCTTGGGATATATAGGCTTATTATGGCGTGAAAAAACCATTTATATGATTTTTTCGAAGTTTGAAAGAAGTGAAGTAAACGCGATTTTACACTCACTAGGGGCTAGAAAATCGATTTTCTTGACTTGTTGAAAACTCAATATTCTGGGTATATATAGGCTTATTTTGAGGTGATACATCCATTTATATGATTTTTAAGCAGTTTGAAAGAATTGAAGTAAACGCGATTTTACACTCACTAGGGGCTAGAAAGTCGAATTTCTTCACTTTCTAAAAACTCAGTATTCTTGGTATATATGGGCTTACTATGACATGAAACAACCATTTATATGATTTTTTCGAAGTTTGAAAGAAGTGAAGTAAACGCGATTTTACACTCACTAGGGGCTAGAACATCGATTTGCTTGACTTTTTGAAAACTAAGTATTTTTGGTATATAAAGGCTTATTATAAGTTAATACATCGATTTATATGATTTTTAAGCAGTTTGAAAGAATTGAAGTAAACGCGATTTTACACTCACTAGTGGCTAGAAAATCGAATTTCTTGACTTTTTAAAAACTCAGTTATCTTGGTATATATAGGCTTATTATGACGTGAAACAACCATTTATATGATATTTAAGCAGTTTGAAAGAAGTGAAGTAAACGCGATTTTACACTCACTAGTGGCTAGAAAGTCGAATTTCTTGACTTGTTTAAAATTAATATTCTTGGTATATAAAGGCTAATTATAAGTTAATACATCGATATTATATGATTTTTAAGCAGTTTGAAAGAAGTGAAGTAAACGCGATTTTACACTCACTAGTGGCTAGAAAATCGAATTTGTTGACTTTTTAAAAACTCAGTATTCTGGTATATATAGGCTTGTTATGACGTGAAACAACCATTTATATGATTTTTTCGAAGTTTGAAAGAAGTAAAGTAAACGCGATTTTACACTCACTAGGGGCTAGAAAAGCAATTTTCTTGACTTGTTAAAAACTCAATATTCTTGGTGTATAGAGGCTTATTATGAGGTGATACATCCATTTATATAATTTTAAGCAGTTTGAAAGAAGTGCAGTAAACGCGATTTTACACTCACTAGTAGCTAGAAAATGGATTTTCTTGACTTTTTGAAAACTCAGTATTTTACGTATATATAGGCTTATTATGAGGTGATACATCCATTTATATGATTTTTTTCGAAGTTTGAAAGAAGTAAAGTAAACGCGACTTTACACTTACTAGGGGCTAGATAATCGATTTTCTTGACTTGTTAAAAACTCAGTTATCTTGGTATATATAGTCTTATTATGACGTGAAACAACCATTTATATGATTTTTAAGCAGTTTGAAAGAAGTGAAGTAAACGCGATTTTACACTCACTAGTGGCTAGAAAATCGAATTTCTTGACTTGTTAAAAAATTAATATTCTTGGTATATAAAGGCTTATTATAAGTTAATACATCGATATTATATGATTTTTAAGCAGTTTGAAAGAAGTGAAGTAAACGCGATTTTACACTCACTAGTGGCTAGAAAATCGAATTTGTTGACTTTTTAAAAACTCAGTATTCTGGTATATATAGGCTTGTTATGACGTGAAACAACTATTTATATGATTTTTTCGAAGTTTGAAAGAAGTGAAGTAAACGCGATTTTACACTCACTAGGGGCTAGAAAATCAATTTTCTTGACTTGTTAAAAACTCAATATTCTTGGTGTATAGAGGGTTATTATGAGGTGATACATCCATTTATATGATTTTTAGGCAGTTTGAAAGAAGTGAAGTAAACGCGATTTTACACTCACTAGTAGCTAGAAAATCGATTTTCTTGACTTTTTGAAAACTCAGTATTTTACGTATATATAGGCTTATTATGAGGTGATACATCCATTTATATGATTTTTTCGAAGTTTGAAAGAAGTAAAGTAAACGCGACTTTACACTTACTAGGGGCTAGATAATCGATTTTCTTGACTTGTTAAAAACTCAGTTATCTTGGAATATATAGGCTTATTATGACGTGAAACAACCATTTATATGATTTTTTCGAAGTTTGAAAGAAGTAAAGTAAACGCGACTTTACACTTACTAGGGGCTAGATAATCGAATTTCATGACTTTTTAAAAACTCAGTATTCTTGGTATATATAGGCTTATTATGACGTGAAACAACCAGTTATATGTTTTTTTCGAAGTTTGAAAGAAGTGAAGTAAACGCGATTTTACACTCACTAGGGGCTAGAAAATCGAATTTCTTGTCTTTTTGAAAACTCAGTATTTTTGGTATATAGAGGCTTATTATAAGTTAATACATCGAATTATATGATTTATTCGAAGTTTGAAAGAAGTGAAGTAAACGCGATTTTACACTCACTAGGGGCTAGAAAAGCAATTTTCTTGACTTGTTAAAAACTCAATATTCTTGGTGTATAGAGGCTTATTATGAGGTGATACATCCATTTATATAATTTTAAGCAGTTTGAAAGAAGTGCAGTAAACGCGATTTTACACTCACTAGTAGCTAGAAAATGGATTTTCTTGACTTTTTGAAAACTCAGTATTTTACGTATATATAGGCTTATTATGAGGTGATACATCCATTTATATGATTTTTTTCGAAGTTTGAAAGAAGTAAAGTAAACGCGACTTTACACTTACTAGGGGCTAGATAATCGATTTTCTTGACTTGTTAAAAACTCAATATTCTTGGTATATAGAGGCTTATTATGAGGTGATACATCCATTTATATGATTTTTAGGCAGTTAGAAAGAAGTGAAGTAAACGCGATTTTACACTCACTAGGGGCTAGAAAATCGAATTTCATGACTTTTTAAAAACTCAGTATACTTGGTATATATAGGCTTATTATGACGTGAAACAACCAGTTATATGTTTTTTTCGAAGTTTGAAAGAATTGAAGTAAACGCGATTTTACACTCAATAGAGGCTAGAAAATCGAATTTCTTGACTTTCGAAACCTCAGTATTTTTGGTATATTTAGGCTTATTATGAGGTGATACATCCATTTATATGATTTTTAAGCAGTTTGAAAGAAGTGCAGTAAACGCGATTTTACACTCACTAGGGGCTAGAAAATCGAATTTCTTGTCTTTTTGAAAACTCAGTATTTTTGGTATATAGAGGCTTATTATAAGTTAATACATCGAATTATATGATTTTTTCGAAACTTGAAAGAAGTGAAGTAAACGCGATTTTACAATCACTAGGAGCTAGAAAATCAATTTTCTTGACTTATTGAAAAATCAATATTCTTGGTATATATAGGCTTATTATGAGGTGATACATCCATTTATATGATTTTTAAGCAGTTTGAAAGAATTGAAGTAAACGCGATTTTACAATCACTAGGGGCTAGAAAATCGAATTTCTTCACTTTTTAAAAACTCAGTATTTTAGGTATATAGAGGCTTATTATGAGGTAATACATCAATTTATATGATTTTCAAGCAGTTTGAAAGAAGTGAAGTAAACGCGATTTTACACTCACTAGTGGCTAGAAAATCGAATTTCTTGACTTTTTAAAAACCTAGTTATCTTGGTATATATATGCTTATTATGACGTGAAACAACCATTTATATAATTTTTAAGCAGTTTGAAAGAAGTGAAGTAAACGCGATTTTACACTCACTAGTGGCTAGAAAATCGATTTTCTTGACTTGTTAAAAACTCAATATTCTTGGTATATACAGGCTTATTATGAGGTGATACATCCATTTATATGATTTTTAGGCAGTTTGAAAGAAGTGAAGTAAACGCGATTTTACACTCACTAGGGGCTAGAAAATCGAATATCTTGACTTTTTAAAAACTCAGTATTCTTGGGATATATAGGCTTATTATGGCGTGAAAAAACCATTTATATGATTTTTTCGAAGTTTGAAAGAAGTGAAGTAAACGCGATTTTACACTCACTAGGGGCTAGAAAATCGATTTTCTTGACTTGTTGAAAACTCAATATTCTGGGTATATATAGGCTTATTTTGAGGTGATACATCCGTTTATATGATTTTTAAGCAGTTTGAAAGAATTGAAGTAAACGCGATTTTACACTCACTAGGGGCTAGAAAGTCGAATTTCTTCACTTTCTAAAAACTCAGTATTCTTGGTATATATGGGCTTACTATCACATGAAACAACCATTTATATGATTTTTTCGAAGTTTGAAAGAAGTGAAGTAAACGCGATTTTACACTCACTAGGGGCTAGAACATCGATTTGCTTGACTTTTTGAAAACTAAGTATTTTTGGTATATAAAGGCTTATTATAAGTTAATACATCGATTTATATGATTTTTAAGCAGTTTGAAAGAATTGAAGTAAACACGATTTTACACTCACTAGTGGCTAGAAAATCGAATTTCTTGACTTTTTAAAAACTCAGTTATCTTGGTATATATAGGCTTATTATGACGTGAAACAACCATTTATATGATATTTAAGCAGTTTGAAAGAAGTGAAGTAACCGCGATTTTACACTCACTAGTGGCTAGAAAATCGAATTTCTTGACTTGTTTAAAATTAATATTCTTTGTATATAAAGGCTTATTATAAGTTAATACATCGATATTATATGATTTTTAAGCAGTTTGAAAGAAGTGAAGTAAACGCGATTTTACACTCACTAGTGGCTAGAAAATCGAATTTGTTGACTTTTTAAAAACTCAGTATTCTGGTATATATAGGCTTGTTGTGACGTGAAACAACCATTTATATGATTTTTTCGAAGTTTGAAAGAAGTGAAGAAAACGCGATTTTACACTCACTAGGGGCTAGAAAATCAATTTTCTTGACTTGTTAAAAACTCAATATTCTTGGTGTATAGAGGCTTATTATGAGGTGATACATCCATTTATATAATTTTAAGCAGTTTGAAAGAAGTGCAGTAAACGCGATTTTACACTCACTAGTAGTTAGAAAATGGATTTTCTTGACTTTTTGAAAACTCAGTATTTTACGTATATATAGGCTTATTATGAGGTGATACATCCATTTATATGATTTTTTTCGAAGTTTGAAAGAAGTAAAGTAAAACGCGACTTTACACTTACTAGGGGCTAGATAATCGATTTTCTTGACTTGTTAAAAACTCAATATTCTTGGTATATAGAGGCTTATTATGAGGTGATACATCCATTTATATGATTTTTAGGCAGTTAGAAAGAAGTGAAGTAAACGCGATTTTACACTCACTAGGGGCTAGAAAATCGAATTTCATGACTTTTTAAAAACTCAGTATTCTTGGTATATATAGGCTTATTATGACGTGAAACAACCAGTTATATGTTTTTTTCGAAGTTTGAAAGAAGTGAAGTAAACGCGATTTTACACTCAATAGAGGCTAGAAAATCGAATTTCTTGACTTTCGAAACCTCAGTATTTTTGGTATATTTAGGCTTATTATGAGGTGATACATCCATTTATATGTTTTTTAAGCAGTTTGAAAGAAGTGAAGTAAACGCGATTTTACAATCACTAGGGGCTAGAAAATTCAATTTCTTCACTTTTTAAAAACTCAGTATTTTAGGTATATAGAGGCTTATTATGAGGTAATACATCAATTTATATGATTTTTTAAGCAGTTTGAAAGAATTGAAGTAAACGCGATTTTACACTCACTAGTGGCTAGGAAATCGAATTTCTTGACTTGTTAAAAACTCAATATTCTTGGTATATAAAGGCTTATTATAAGTTAATACATCGATTTATATGATTTTCAAGCAGTTTGAAAGAAGTGAAGTAAACGCGATTTTACACTCACTAGTGGCTAGAAAATCGAATTTCTTGACTTTTTAAAAACTCAGTATTCTGGTATATACAGGCTTGTTATGACGTGAAACAACCATTTATATGATTTTTTCGAAGTTTGAAAGAAGTAAAGTAAACGCGATTTTACACTCACTAGGGACTAGAAAATCGATTTTCTTGACTTGTTGAAAACTCAATTATCTGGGTATATATAGGCTTATTATGAGGTGATACATCCCTTTATATGATTTTTAGGCAGTTTGAAAGAAGTGAAGTAAACGCGATTTTACACTCACTAGGGGCTAGAAAATCGAATTTCTTGACTTTTCAAACACTCAGTATTCTTGGGATATATAGGCTTATTATGGCGTGAAACAACCATTTATATGATTTTTTCGAAGTTTGAAAGAAGTGAAGTAAACGCGATTTTACAATCACTAGTGGCTAGAAAATCGATTTTCTACTTTTTGAAAACTCAGTATTTTTGGTATATAAAGGCTTACTATAAGTTAATACATCGATTTATATGATTTTTACGCAGTTTGAAAGAATTGAAGTAAACGCGATTTTACACTCACTAGTGGCTAGAAAATCGAACTTCTTGACTTGTTATAAGCTCAATATTCTTGGTATATACAGGCTTATTATGAGGTGATACATCCATTTATATGATTTTTAGGCAGTTTGAAAGAAGTGAAGTTAACGCGATTCTACACTCACTAGGGGCTAGAAAATCGAATTTCTTGACTTTTTAAAAACTCAGTATTCTTGGGATATATAGGCTTATTATGGCGTGAAACAACCATTTATATGATTTTTTCGAAGTTTGAAAGAAGTGAAGTAAACGCGATTTTACACTCACTAGGGGCTAGGAAATCGATTTTCTTGACTTGTTGAAAACTCAATATTATGGGTATATATAGGCTTATTATGAGGTGATACATCCATTTATATGATCTTTAAGCAGTTTGAAAGAAGTGAAGTAAACGCGATTTTACACTCACTAGGGGCTAGAAAGTCGAATTTCTTCACTTTCTAAAAACTCAGTATTCTTGGGATATATGGGCTTATTATGACATGAAACAACCATTTATATGATTTTTTCGAAGTTTGAAAGAAGTGAAGTAAACGCGATTTTACACTCACTAGTGGCTAGAAAATCGATTTTCTTGACTTTTTGAAAACTCAGTATTTTTGGTATATAAAGGCTTATTATAAGTTAATACATCGATTTATATGATTTTTATGCAGTTTGAAAGAATTGAAGTAAACGCGATTTTACACTCACTAGTGACTAGAAAATCGAATTTCTTGACTTTTTAAAAACTCAGTTATCTTGGTATATATAGGCTTATTATGACGTGAAACAAACATTTATATGATTTTTAAGCAGTTTGAAAGAAGTGAAGTAAACGCGATTTTACACTCACTAGTGGCTAGAAAATCGAATTTCTTGACTTTTTAAAAACTCAACATTCTGGTATATATAGGCTTATTATGACGTGAAAAACTATTTATATGATTTTTTCGAAGTGTGAAAGAAGTGAAGTAAACGCGATTTTACACTCACTAGGGGCTAGAAAATCAATTTTCTTGACTTTTTAAAAACTCAGTATTCTTTGTATATAGAGGCTTATTTTGAGGTGATACATCCATTTATATGATTTTTAGGCAGTTTGAAAGAAGTGAAGTAAACGCGATTTTACACTCACTAGAGGCTAGAAAATCGAATTTCTTGACTTTTTAAAAACTCAACATTCTGGTATATATAGGCTTATTATGACGTGAAACAACCATTTATACAATTTTTTCGAAGTTTGAAAGAAGTAAAGTAAACGCGATTTTACACTCACTAGGGGCTAGAAAATCGAATTTCTTCACTTTATAAAAACTCAGTATTTTAGGTATATAGAGGCCTATTATGAGGTAATACATCAATTTATATGATTTTTAAGCAGTTTGAAAGAATTGAAGTAAACGCAATTTTACACTCACTAGTGGCTAGAAAATCGAATTTCTTGACTTTTTAAAACCCTAGTTATCTTGGTATATATAGGCTTATTATGAGGTGAAACAACCATTTATATGATTTTTAAGCAGTTTGAAAGAAGTGA